>JAMALN010000228.1:0-61952 GCA_023630115.1 Cutaneotrichosporon sp. PK4640
ATACTTTTGCAGGTTGGCCTCGGTGTGGGGTTACGAGATGGAACCTGTGCACCTGGATACTAAACGAGGAGCGGAGCGAGGAGGTGCGGTGTGAGGACGGAGCGAGGTTTGTGTGTGTGAAACAGGAGGCAGGAGCGTACGAGGAGCACAGAGAGCAGCAGAGTGCAGAGAGTGTAGCTATCGGGCACGGCGCGTAAGCCATGGCAACTCGCTGCTCTTGGAGCTGGAGATGGCGCGTGAAAAGAACGCAGACCAGGCACGGACAGCAGATCTGCAACTTCGCACCTGCACGTAACTGCGCACCTTCCAGCGCTCTGTGAGTCCCTCTGCACCGCGGACTATGGCCGCACTGCGGTGCTGCGGACATCTGTACATCTGGACTATATGCTAGGGTGCTCTGCAAGTGGTGGCGCCGTCCTGCGCCAGCGCATCGTGCCGTCTCGTGTGACGGGCGGGCCAGGTTGCCCGTCGGCCCGCAGCCTCGGGCACGCGACCAGGAAATGCAGTATGCACAGCTGCACCGGCTACTGTCCGCTCGGCCTGCATTGGCCTAGCGCTGCTGGTTCATCGTCTGCCGTCAGCTCCGTCTGCAGCGCTGCGTACCTGGGTGAACGTCGTGCTGCTCCCCGAGAAGAGCTTGTCGTCCTCGGTGGTGTCGTTCTTGCGGCGGTGGTGCGAGGTCACCGTCGGCGCCTTGAGGTAGTTCTCAAAGCCCTGGGGTCAGCTTCCTGTACTGGCTCGAGCTGCTCGCCGCCGAGCCGGGGACGGCAGCTGGATGGCGGGGGAGGGGTGGGTTGGTGGGTTTGGTGGGTGGCAAATCGCACCCCCCTGCCCGCCTCGCCCCTCGCCCCTCCACGCATCTCACCCTCCGCGCCTCCCACGCTCGCCACCGCCGCATCCACCCACCTTGATGATGTTGCCGCCGCTCGCCGCCGTCTCCTCGAGGTAGCTCGACTCCTGCGCCCAAATCGTCGCCTCGATGTTGGCCTGGTGTAAGCGCTGCGCTGACTGTACTGAAAAAAACCGCCGAGCGGTGGGGATGTCGGCCCATCCACCATCCCATCCCACTGCCGGCGGCTTGCACACTCACAAGGTTGACGTCGAGTGCGCGCTTGCGGCGCTGCGCAGCCTCGACCTCGTGGAGAGCGGCAGCCTGGGCCTGCTTTGCGTCTGCTGGCGGGCCCTGGGTGCTCATGGTGTGATGTATGTTTAGTTCGGTCGGAAAAGCCGGCCCGGTCGATTTAATGTGGGGACGCGTATTTCGCGCCCCGAGTGACTCCACCGGGAATCTCGTCTCCGCTCCATCTTGTCATCTCTCACTTCACAACTCACCATGACCGTCCCCAACCCGAGCGACAAGCCCCCATTCCTCTCCACGCGCGAGGAGTACCAGACCCTCTTTGACAGCGTCGACACCTTCCTCCTCGACTGCGACGGCGTCATCTACCATGGCCCCGTCGTCGTCCCCGGCGTTAAGACGGTGCTGCAGATGATGCGCGATGCCGGTGGGTCCAGGTCTGGCGGGGCTAGACCATCTTGCTGAGCAGGCACTGACCGCAGGCAAGAAGGTCATCTTCGTGACGAACAACGCGACCAAGTCGCGCGCCATGTACAAGCTCACGTTCGACAAGCTCGGCATCCCGGTGGACGAGGCCGAGATCTTCGGCTCGGCCTACGCGTCCGCCGTGTACATGCGCGAGGTGCTCAACTTCCCCGAGGACAAGCGGGTGTACGTCCTCGGCGAGAAGGGGCTCGAGGACGAGCTGGACGCCAAGGGCATCAAGCGGACCGGCGGCACCGACCCCGAGGACCGCGTGTTCCTCCCCTCCATGGACTTTAGCGTGTACAAGCCCGATCCGACCATCGGCGCTGTGCTGTGCGGGTTTGACAGCGGCATCAGTGAGTTGGGCTAGTGGAGCGGTGGCGAGAGGGGAGCCAAGCGAGGGGCGGAGGGAGAGGGGGCGCTGTACCCGAGGGAGGCAACTCCGAAGCCTCACCAGGCCAATTGCGGAGGAGACACCCCGCACCAGCTGCTAACGGCAGACTACAAGAAGCTCTGCAAGGCCTACTCGTACCTCCGCGACGATCCCTCCGTCCACTTCCTCCTCACGAACCAGGACAAGACCTTCCCCACGAACGGCACGACCTTTGTCGGCTCGGGCTCGCTCTCCGCACCCCTGGTCTTCGCGCTGCAGGGCAAGCGCGAGCCCACGGTCATCGGCAAGCCCAACAAGCCGATGATGGACGCCATCATCGCCGAGCACCACTTTGACCCTTCGCGCGCGCTCATGGTCGGCGACAACCTGCTCACCGACATTGCGTTCGGGAACAACTCGGGCGTGCGCACCCTCCTCGTCATGGGCGGCGTGACGCACAAGGAGGAGGTGTATGGCGACTCGCCGAGCGACATTGTGCCCTCCTTTGTCATGGAGAGCCTTGGGGACCTGACGCAGCTCCTCAAGAACTAGACCGATAGAGGTTGTATAGAGCAAGCGGCATGGATCTCGTTGTTTTGCCGGGCGGCGCTGAGGCGCGGAGACGACGTCAGAGAGGGAGGAGCAGCGCCGATTCCTTGCTGCCAGACAATACCCTTCCTATGACCGCACTGGGTTACCTAGAATACATGTGTCACCTCTATCATCTACTCCCAGTCGTCGACCACCCCCATTCTGCTGTCAGCTTAAGAAGAGGGCGGCCTAGCTCACACATTGAAGTTCTTGACGACCATCATGACCTTTGCACAGAACGCCTCGAGGTGGAAGATCTTCTTGCTCCCCTGGCGCATGCGCAGCTCGTAGTGCGCGGCCCAGTGCACGATCTGGGGCTTGAGCTCGTCGTCAACGCGGTCGACGATGCGCTCGGCGATCGTCTTGAGCACGACCGCGGGCGGGATGCAGTGCGACAGCAGCTCATACAGCTTGCCACGCACATCCAGGAGGCGCTGTGGGCTCTGTTCGCTAAGGATGCTGTCGGCAACCTTGGCGCAGTACGTCTCCCAGTCTGGGCGGGCGACATCAGCCCCGCCGCGCATGTCGGGCTGCTGCATGCGCATGGCCTCGAGCACGAGCAGCGCCTTGCGCAGGTTACCCTCCGAGGCGGCCGTGATCTGGTCCGCCGCCGCACTTGGGAGAGTGAAGCGCTCCTTCTTCGCCACGTGGTTCAGCACGCCGTTCATCTCGTCGTCCGTCGGCGCGGCGACCCGCACAAGCAGGCAGCGGGAGCGGATGGGGGCGATGATCTTGCTGGTCGAGGTCGCGCACATGATCAGGCGCATGTTGGTCATGTACTTCTCCATCGTGCGACGAAGTGCGGCCTGCGCGTCACGCGTGAGCGCATCCGCCTCGTTGATGATGACGACTAATGTTAGCGGGGAAGGTGAGAGGCGCACCCTTGAACTTCTGCTTCGCGTTCAGGTCGACCTGCTGCGTCTGGGCGATCTCCTTGAGGATGTCCTGGATTACGACGCGGTCGTACATCCCCACGTCCGAGGGCGTGAGCTCAATGTGGTAGTTGGACTGGACGACGTTGACGTCGAGCTTGCGGTTCGACGGCGTCACGAAGACGCGCTGGTCGATGCGGAGCTGGGGTCAGCTCACACTCCGGAGGCAAAGCTCACCTTCTCCACGCCTGGCCCGTACAGCTCGCGCAGTGTCGCCATGATGCGGGTCTGGGGTGAGCATGTGACGTATCGGCGTGGCTAACCTTCTTGCCCGCGCCTGATGGCCCGTAGAACAGGATATGGGGGAAGTCGCCGGACGCCGCCTGGTGTCAGCTAAATCCGGAATGCTGGTCAGCTCACGAGTGACCTCAACCGCGAGGACAGCTCCTCGTGGTATGACAGGTCGTCGAGCGTGCGCGGGCGGTACTGGGGTCAGCTAAGACGAAGAGGAGCAAGCTCACTTTGTCAACCCAGAGCGACATTGCGGAGTGTGTGGAGGGAAGGACGTGACGCGTGAAGGGGCGCGTGAACGCGTAAAGATTGGGTGAAGAGCTCGCTAGGCGGGATGCTGTTCTCAACGACTCTGCAAGTTTGGGAACACGATTGGGAGACGGTAAGACGCGTCGATGTTGCTGGACGAGTGATGGATTGATGAAGATGCGAAGTCAACGAGGGAAGGTCCACTAACCCGACGCGTCTGCCCAGATATTGAGGCACGCCCGTGCCTGAATCCGCACCTCCACGGCATCTTCCCGCCGGGTCACCACAACCTTGCAACAATCACCCAACTCGTCTGCGATGCTCTAGGATGGCCTCTTCGCCCCCCTCGCCCCCCTCGCGCGTCCTATCGCCCTCGAGCAGCGCGTCCAGCCCGAGCCTGCGCGCCCTCGAGCTGGAACAAGGCCCCGCGAGCGGCGCTGCGCTCGAGCGCACCAACACCATCTCCACACTCGGCGGGTTCGAGTTTGAGCATGCGCTCTTGCCACTGAGCTTGAGCGGCGAAGAACAACAGCAGACGGAACACAAGCATGTCGGGCTGCTGCAAGGTAGGCGCAGTAACGCTGGAGCTGACGAAAGGCATGGCCCTCGTTGTGGGGATGCAAGTGGGCTCGGGCATCTTCTCGTCTCCCGGCGTTGTGGTCGACTCCGTTGGCAGCGTCGGCGCCAGCTTGATCGTCTGGCTCGTGTCGGGGCTACTGGCGTGGACTGGTGCTACGTGAGCTATGAACGCCAGATGATGAGCTCACCCCAGGTCCTTCGCCGAGCTCGGGTGCGCGATCCCCCTCAGCGGCGGCGCGCAGGCCTACCTCGCCTACTCCGTGAGCTTGAGCGAGTGCCCTCTGACCTCAGTTCGGGCCCCTCCTCTCCTACCTGTTCACCTGGTCTGCAGTGACGACTCTGAAACCGGGTAGCGCAGCCATCATCGCCCTCATCTTTGGCGAGTACGTCAACCGCATGATCTACCAGGCCGTGACCGGCTCCACAGAGGCCGTCGTCCCAGAATGGACGTTCAAGGTCACCGGCGTCATCGCGGTGGTGGTCATCTCGGCTCTCAACCTGATCTCGCCCAAGGCGGGAACGCATTCGGCCGTGGTCCTGACGGCTATCAAGATCGGCAGCCTGATCTTCGTCGGCGTCCTCGGCCTCCTCTACCTGATCCGGCATGGGCCAGGCGAGTCCTTCGCCAAGGGCACAATCTTCAAGGGGTCCAGCACAAATCTCAGCGACTACGCGATCGCGCTCTACTCGGGCCTGTGGGCGTTCGACGGGTGGGACCAGTGCTCCTTCGTCGGTGGCGAGATGACCAACCCCAACCGCGACCTTCCTCGCGCCCTCCACAGCTCCATGACCATTGTTCTCGTCCTCTTCCTCAGCGCGAACGTCAGCTACTTCATCGCCCTGCCCCCAGGCGTGGTCGCGAGCTCGAACACGGTCGCGCTGGACTTCGGCAGAGCTACGATCGGCAAGCTCGGCGGCCTCGTGTTCTCCACCCTCGTCGCAATCTCTTGTTTCGGCGCCCTCAACGGGTCCTTCTACACCAGTGAGCTGCGGGGTGTTTCAGGAGCTGACACCAGCCGCGCGCCTGATCTACGCAGCCGCGCGCGATCACTTCCTCCCCTCAATCTTTGCGCGGCTCGACTCGCGTAGGAGAACGCCCGACTACGCGATGGCGCTCAACGCCGCGCTCACGGCGTTCTACATCGTCTTCGGCGGCGGGTTCAGGAGTGAGCTACTTGGCGGGTACTGCTAGCTGACAGCAGAACTGGTCAACTTCTTCTCCGTCACGAGCTGGACGTGGTACCTCGTCACAGTTGTGGGCCTCCTCTACCTCCGCATCAAGGAGCCGCACCTCGAGCGGCCATACAAGGCGTGGATCACGACACCAGTCATCTTCTGCATGGTAGGTCTCATCTTGAACTGGACCTGATGCAGATCGCAATGTTCCTCCTCCTCATGCCAATCTTCGCCGCGCCATGGGAGGGCCTCGCCGCCTTCGGTAAGCTGGCTACCACACGCAGCTGACACCAGTGTTCATGGCCGCCGGCGTGCCGATGTACTACCTCACTGCGCGCTCGCGCTCCCGCCAGGCGCGGGGGTACAGCCGCGTCGACGGGGCGGAGGAAGAAAGCGGCGGCATCGGGGCAACCCTGCGCGACGCCTACGCCGCCTTCCTGGACGACGTCTCGCGCCTGCTCCCCGCGCGCTGGGCGGCGCGCCTCGGCCCCTCGGCGCCCCCAGACCGCGAGGAGCGGCGGGGGATGCTCGAGCGCGTCGAGATGGCAGAACTCTAGACTACAATGCATATCTACGCTACAGGAACGGCAGGCGGTCCTTGAGCATGCGCCCGCCGAGCTCCTCGACCTCGTCGCGCCCGATCCACATCTCCGACACCACCAAGTCGAGGTTGCACATGACGCTCGCGCCCTTCCAGCTCATAAACTTGGGGTTGAGGCCGCGCGGCGGCGGCACGATCGACACGTGGTCGATGGGGTACCCCCGCTGTCTGAGGAGGGCGGGCAGGCGGTCCGCGATGAACGGCGCGAGGCCCTTGAGCGCGCTGCCCCCGCCGACGAGGAGGATGCTGCTCGCGGCCGTGCGCACCTTGTTCTCGGAGGAGGTGGCGCTGATCGACGCGGCGATCGCGCCGTCCAGCGGCGTCTTGGACGCCTCGAACACGACGTCGAAGGAGGGCGTGTCGTCGCCCTCGGCGTCCGGGGCCGGCGTCGCCGCGGTGGACTGCGCCGCCGTCGGCGGGGCGAGGGTCGCCGGCGCAGGCGTCGCGCTCTTCTCCCCCGGCGCGGGCGTCGTCGGCGCGCTCTTCCCCACTGGCGACACGGGGGCGGTGGCCTGCGGCGCGGGCGTGCTCCCCGTGCTCGGCGCCTCCTTGATCTCCGGCGCGGACGGGAGGAGGTGCGTCGTGCACGCGCGCATCGCGCCCGTCGGCTCGCCGTACGGGCTCTTGATCATGTCGCTCACGTCGGGGTTGACGACGGTGAAGCTCGCCTCGCGCTTGGTCTCGAAGTCGATCATGCGCGTGTCGAACCAGCACAGGGGCGCGAGGACGTTCTCGTCGTACGTCCGCAGGAGGTACTTGCTCGTTAAGCCCTTTTCGGGGACGACGTAAAAGTCCCACGGCGTGTTGGCGACGAGGTGCTCCTCGAGCGTCGCGAGCTTGATCTTGAGGTTGTCCATCATGATCCAGTCTGTCGTGCGCGCCAGGTCGAGGTTCTTGTACGGGAAGGACGCGCGCTGGAGGAGCGCCGCGAGCGCGACGGTCACGTCGTCGCCGCCGTACGACAGGCGCATCCGCGTGTCGGGGTTCACCATGCCCTCCTCCACGAGGGTCACCGAGCTCGTCTGCGCGCCAATGTCCACCACGCACGCGCTCGACATGCCCGCGCTAAAGATCGCGCAGTAGCTCTCCTGGTGGATCGCAATCTCCTTGAACCCCATCGTCGTGAGGATGATGTTGGTCATCTGCTCGACGTACAGCCGGTCCCCAAAGTCGGGCACGACGAGCACGACCGAGTAGTTCTTGTAGTCCTTTGGCCGGATGTCGAGCTCGGTCCGCAGGCTTTCTTGGAGAATGAGTGTGATGTCGTCCAGCAGGAGCTGGGGGCTGTCCCAGTCGCGCGAGTTGAAGCCGCGCTGGTGGATGGGGTATCTGACGCGGAAGCCGGCGCTGTCCGCGAGCCGCAGCGCCTCGGTCCCGACCACGAAGGGGCGCCCGTCCACCTCGGTCCAGTCGACGCGGTAGGGGTCGTTGTGTTCCGGGATGGGCTCGGGCTTGGCCTTGGCGTTGAAGGCGTTGACGCGCGCGCCGTCCCGCGCGTCAGTGACGAGCTTGTTCACGCGCAGCTTGTTGCGCAGGTACTCGCGCAGGTGGCCGATGTTGTCGTCCATGTCGGCCGCGCGCTTCCCGAGCACGGGTGGGTCGTGGCCGCCCGGCGCGCTGGCCGAGCGCGCGATACAGTTCGGCACCTCGTGCGGGTAGAAGTCGGAGGCGCGCCCGAGACGCAGGTTCCGCGAGCCGGGGTGGATGATGAGGATCTTGCTGAGGCGCGCTTGCTGGGGTCAGCGAGCGCAGAGAATGATGACTCACCGTCTCCTCCTTCCGCTTCTCCTCCTCCTCCTTGGCAGTGAGCACGACCTCGTCCTTGTCGTCCTTGTCCTCCCCATTCACCTCGCCCGCCACGACCTTGTCTGCATCCACCGCTGCCGTGGCCGCGGCCTCCTCCGCCTCGCGCTCCTTCCGCCGCGCGAGCACAACCTGACGGCGAACCTCGACGTTGCTCTCGTTCTGCAGGAACGAGCCGGGCGGGTTGCGGATGTTGAGGAGGTGCGGGACGATGGCTGTGGTGTGCGCCGTCAGGTGCTCAGCTTTGGGCTTTGCGCGGCGCGACGACTTCTTGGGCGGCGCGCTCGGCCCCGCCACGGGCACGGGGGTCTCCTCGTGTGATGGCTCGGGAGCTGGGGAGCTCGGGGCTGTGAGGTCTGCAATGTCCATGGTGATTGTGTTGTTACAGAGAGCGTTGGCGGAGGTTGTGAATGTCACTGGTGGAGGGCGTGCCTGGGTCTGCCCCACTCCTTCAATACTTGGGCTACTCAGCACTGCTGCCGTTCGCAATTGCCGTCGACGCACGATCCCGCTCGAGGGGAACGGAGTGCGTCGATCTGCATCTGCACCTTCCGAACTCGCCAACTACCGTCGCCGCCGACGTGCACGTCGCACTCCTGCACCACACGTCTGTCCCGTCTGTCCTACGTGTACCTCTCCCTTCCCGTTCAGATTATCCCCACCTTACAGTAGGTGTCTGTCGGTCTCCTTGACGGGTCCTCACACTCGTCCCATGCATGATCTAGACACTACGCTTGCTTCCATCCGACCGGCCCGCGGCGCTGGTCGAGGGCCTCGTCGCGCGCCTGTTCGAGTTGCCTTGCCATGCGGCGGGCCATGGGCTCCACATTCACATACGTGTCCATTTGGAACACGACTTCCACCGCGACGTGCGGGTATGATGTGGCCATGGCCGCTCCCAGAACCTTGGCGTCCGGCAGGCGGGGGAGAATGTACATTTCCTGGGGCATGATGTTGCCTGGCACGTCCATGTCGAGGACGAGGACAAGGTCGCGCCAGAGGGGAGGTGCAGGCTTGCCATTGGGCGCGGGGGGCGCGTTGACGTGGGTGCGCTCCTGGAGGCCGACCGGGCAGCATCCGACAAACACGTCACTGTCGTGGGCGTCGGCAGGGTCCATGTCGTCGGGGAGGGAGACGCGGAGGGCGGCCGAGCGGAGCTTGGAGAGATGCGCCCAGTGCTCCGAGGCGAGGATCTCGGCGACGGTGGCATGCTTGATGCTCACTTCCACAACGTCGACGCAGTCGCCGAGGGCCTCGGCGAGCTTGCCGAACTCGTCCAGCGTAATTGCGTCCGCGTATGAGAACATGTACATGCGCAGGTCGGGCTTGCACACGCGCCGCTTCGTCAGCAGGCGCGTCCACACGTTGAGCGGGTGTGCCGGCGAGAGCATGAGCATGTAGAGGTCGTGCTCGAGGAAAGCGGGGAGCGCGCCTTCCGCGAGGCGCGCAAAGCTGGCGGGCACGCTCCGGTCACCCAGCATGACGGTCCAGCGGACGGTGACGCGCCAGTCGGCCGGGACGCCAGACGGTTTGAGGCTGAGCTCGGGGAACGTGCCGTCCGCCCGCAGGCTAACCTGCTTCCGCGAGTGCAGCTCGTACGCGTTCTCCCCGGTCTTGTTCACCATCAGGTCGTCGATGTGGACCTGCCGCGCGTTCGGGAACGAGCGGAACGCCGGCCCAAAGGCCGCGGGGTGGGAAGGGGTGGACGACGACATGTCGAGGTTCTTCACGGCGTTCATGTACAGCGCCCGGCGCTCGGGAGGGGCCTGGCGCGGGAGCATGCCCACCTCGATCATGGCCCACATGGGGAGGAGGGCGTCGCGGAAGGACTGCTTGTTGAGGGTGAGGAGCGGCAAGATTTCTTGGGGTGTCATAGCCGCGAACACGCTCCGACGCGCTGCCGAGACGGCCCACACGCGCTGCGCGAGCTCGCGGACGCGCGGACTCGGCGGGTCGGCGATGCGGATGGTTGGGGGGTTTGTTGGCATTGGAGACGTGGATGGGGAGGATGAGACGAAAGATGCTGCAATCAAAGTCTGCAGGTTGGCCCACTTTGCGACACCTCCACTTTGCGATGTGTGCCTCCGGACAGCTATCAATCCGAACTTGTGAACCACCTGCCACGCCGCATGCCCGCATCCATAGTCTCATCTCTCAGCTGCAACCCACACGCTCCTCTTCCCCACCCTTCCTGATGCAGTGATGAGGTCAATAGCAATCTGGTGCTGACTCGCCAGTTCCCTAAACATGTTCGAATCGCTGCCATGGAAGACTTTTTGCAAGCCGCCGATCCGGTATAAAATAGACCGCAAACCTGCGTCGGGTATCAGGTGGACCGATAGCTCAGTTGGATGAGCTTGGATCTAATTTTCGGGTTAGGTCCGCGGTTCGAATCATGGTCGCTGATTGGTTATGCCAGGCGGGAAGAAAGGGTTATTCCTCACCATGAGCGGTGCAGACGCAATTGTTAAGTGGAGGTAATCCTCCGGCCGTACTTTTGCTATGCATGCATGCATCTCACTTCCTGCTGTGCGCAACTCCCGCAAAGCCTGCTTGCTCATACTTTTACTGTTCTGCACGGTGCGTGGTGTATGACGCCGATCGGGGCCCGTACGCCGCCTGCCAAGACCCCGTGCCCATTCCAGCCGGCGCCAATTCGCCACCCGCCTCTACTTATTGCTCACATCAGACTTGATTGCCTGCACTGACCAACATGCCCGCCCTCGACCCCACACAGCCCCAGTGGCCGCCCCCACACGACGACGGGGGCGTAGACGCGTTCGGCGCCGCGTTCATGGTCCTGTGGATCGGCGTCGCCGTCTTCATCGTCATCAGCGCATGCCTTAGGGAGAGGCGCGAGGTGCACTGCGAGCGCTGTGGGCACACGCACCGATGCCCCGGCCACCGCCCCTACCGCAACGACTACGGCACGATGCACCCGCCCTTCATGCCCCACATGCCGGTGGCTGGGCCGAGTCACCCGCCGCCGTACGAGGCGGAGCCGCCCAAGCACCACCACGGACATGGGCACCACGACCACCACGGCCACCACGACCACGCCGGGCACCATGATCCCGGGCACCACGATCCAGGCCACCACGATCCAGGCCACCACGATCCAGGCCACCACGAACCAGGCCACCACGACGCGGGCCACCACTAGCTGCGCAACGATGTATTCTATTACTCTATGAAGCCTCTCCCACAACACCGTAGATGTCCGCGCGCTTCTGGATCGCGAGCGGGATCTGCTTGCGTGTCTCGCTGCTGTCAGCCGCCTCCCCGCACACCCACCTGATGACCTCCGGGTCAATGTCGCAGAGGAAGAACTCGCCGCCGGTCTCATACTCCCCTCCGGGCTCCTCGACGCTGCGCAGCCGCCCCAGCTCCCGTCCCCAAGGGTCGAAAGCGAGCGACTCGCCCCAGCTCGACCGCGACGCGTGGTGCGCGCCATACTGCGCGGCCGCGAGCACGTAGACCTGGTACTGTATCGCCGCGGCGCGCTGGTCAGCTCGGCGCTCCTATGCCTTACCAGGAGGGTCGCTGGCGTCAGCTAAGCCACACCCGAACCCACCCCAGTGCGCCTTGCCGGTCGGGAGCATGAACGCGCTCGGGAAGGTGAGGATGTCGGCGCCCATGCGTGTCAGGATGATACTCAGCTCCGGGAAGCGCAGGTCGTAGCAGATCTCGAGGCCAACCTTGCCCACGCCCTCCACCTCTACGGGAGGGACAACCTCGCGGCCGGGGCGCACGCGGTCCGACTCGCCGATCCGCTTCACCCCCCCGTCCTGGATGAGCTCGACGTCGTACAGGTGCAGCTTGGAGTACGTGGCCTGGATGGCCCCGGTGCGGTCGATCAGCACGTGCGTGTTGTACACGCGCAGCGAGTCGGGCTCGTCGTCCTCGCCCTCCTCGGGCACGTCGTGGATCCCCACGGAGATGGCGACGCCCAGCTCCCTCGCGAGCGCCTGCAGGCCGAGCGTGTACCCGTGCTTCGAGAGGGGGAGAGAGAGACGGCGGCACTCCTCGGTCGTCTTGACGATAAAGTCCGCCGCTTCGGGGAGGAAGCACGCCTGCGTGAGCTGCTAGAGACAGAAGAAGCTCACCACGGCGCCGGCTTTGACGGCCTCCCGGATCACGGAGGAGGAGACGCGCAGGTTGTGTTCCGGGTCCGCGGTGGAGGTGATCTGGCAGACGGCTACCTTGGTCATGATGCTGCGATGGAGGCGGGGGAGTCGAGAGAGTCGAGGCAGCGCTAGGCGCATGGTACGGTGTTGGGAGTGGGCTGAGGTGAGAGGTGGCGACAACCGATTCGTGGGGACCCCGCAAATAGCCGGTTTTTCCGTGAGATGACGGTGTTGATCTCGGCGGCTTGTTCTGCTTGTTCTTGCAACCACTTCATATTCTGACAGCAGCAGCAGCAACACCATGTCCACTCAAGGTGGTCCGGAGGGTAAGCTTGACCATGTTTAGCTGGAGCTGACAGCAGGCGAGAGCGCCCTCCGCCTCCGGATCACCCACATCATGACCTCGCAAGCGCCGCCCCTCGCCTCCCTCCGCGGCGACTACGTCCCGCCGACGCTGCCCACCGCCGTGCCGCCGGGCGTGGTGCCCGCCTCCTTCCCCGTCCTGCGGATCTTCGGCACGACCACCGCGAGACAGAAAGTCTGCGTCAACGTCCACCTCGCCTACCCCTACTTCTACGTCCCCTTCCCCATGGACAGCATGGACCCGCTCCGCCCCGAGCGCGTCGTCCGCCTGTGCCAGCGCTTCGCCGTGTCGCTCAACCACGCGATCTGCCTCGCCCTCCGCCAGAACCCCACGGGCCCCACCGCCATGGCCAACTTTGCGGGCGGCACCGACCCGCGCCACCTGCACGTCCTCTCCGTCGTGCTCGTCAAGGGCATCCCCTTCTACGGCTACCACGTCGGGTACGCCTACTGGCTCAAGGTGAGCCTCGCGAACCCCGCGCGCGTCCGCGTCGCCGTCGAGCAGCTCCACAAGCCCGTCGTCCTCGGCAAGGTGTGGCAGCCGCACGAGGCGCACCTCTCCCACGTCCTGCAGTTCATGTGTGACTTTGACCTGTACGGCTGCGGCTTCCTCGACCTCGCGGGCGGGCTGTTCCGGCACCCCCTCCCCGAACCGGGCGACGACCCAGAGGGGTGGATCACCACCGAGTCCGTTCCGGCCCACATGGCGTACCCGCCCAACGTGTCTCCGGCGAGGGAAACGCATACCGCCTTGGAGATCGACGTGCTCCCGCACCAGATCCTCAACCGGCGCCGCCTGGCCCAGCGGCCGCTGCACCACGACTTTGTCGAGCTCCTCCACCAGCCCCTGCACCCCGAAGAGAAGCTTGTGCCCGCCATGAAAGAGTTGTGGGAGGACGAGCGACGGCGTCGCGCCGCCCGGGGGCTGGGGACGTCCGAGGCCGCCATGCTCCCCGTCTCGGGCGGGGGTCGGGGGCGCAGCATGGCCGAGCTGGGGTACAAGATTGAGGGGGACGAGGGCGGGAACAAGGGCGGGGACTGGAGGATCTCGGACGAGCTCTGGGACATCCTCGAGGAGCGGATGGGCGCCGAGCGCCGGCGGCGCGGCCGGCTCACGTTCGACCAGGTGAGCCGCGCGCTGCAGACCGGCGCGAACGGCGAGCGGAAGAAGTACGACAAGTGGATCATGACGGCATTCGAGGCAGTTTCGGCCGGCTGGCCTAAACGCGCGACGCAAACGCCAAAGACGCAGAGGACACAGCGGCGAAGCTCGCCACCCACCTCCCAGGCCCCACCATGCCCTCCCCCGGAAGAAGAGGCGGAAGAGCCCAACCCCTTCGAGTTCGCGACCCAGGCGTCGCAGAACGATGTCGAGGTCGAGGTCGACGCCGCCGAAGTCCAGGAGGACCACGAGGAGGAGGAGGAGCCGGGCGAAAGGGAACACCTTGCAGCGGTGAGGGGTGCCGAGGCCTTCCGCGCAACACAGGCTGCCATTGGCGACGACGACATCTCCAGATTTCTCAAGACACAAGTTGGCGAGGCCAGCCGCGCCTCGACTCCAGCGCGGGAGACGCCTTCTCGGTCCGGTACAGCACACAATACGCGGTCTGGGGGCAGCTCGGCACGCCGCCGCGCCATCGAGGAGGCGGGGTTTGGCGACCTGAGCTCCCTCGCGATGTCGTCTGTGCGCTTGTCGTCGCCGAACCCATACGCGCCCAGCACACCCACCCGCCCTCCGAATGGGCAGAGTCAGAGCACACCGCGCTCGCTCGTGCGTACGTTCTTCGCGCGCCACTCGTCCCCAGTCACAACGCCGACAAAGCCGCGCCTTTCGCCCAACACCGTCGTGCTGCCAGCGTCCAAGCGGTCGTTTACGAAGTGGACCCCGAGCCCGCAAGACGTGACCCACCCCCCATCTAGCCCACTCCGCCAGGAAGAGGAGGAGGACGTGCCCATGCTCACGGAGATCAAGGCGCCTCGAGCTCCCGAGCTGCCGCCGCCCAACGCACAGCCGTCACCGCTTATCCCGTCGTCGACGCGCAAACACGTAATCTCCCCAACCTTACTCACCGGCAGAAGACACGGTCCGTCGCCAACCATTCTGAACACGGCCGCAGATGCCACGCCCACCCAGCGTCCGAAGAAGCGTGTTCGCCTCTCAAGCCCTACCCAGCCGTTCCCCGTCGCCGATCCCTCCCAGTCCTCCCAGACCCGTGCGAGCGGAGGCGAGACCTCCAACTCCTCCGCGCCCGACCTCGCCTCTGACGCGTGGACGTTCGCCGACCCTCCCCCAACGAAGCGCCACGTCGTGGACTCGATGGCATCCTACGGTCTCGACATGGTCGAGTACCCGACGCCGTTCTACTCGAACCCCGCTGACGTGCCTCCGCGCCCGAAGGCGTTCGCGGGGCGCGTGTTCCACGTCAAGACGGACACGGTGACCGACCTCCCGCCGTTCGAGGGCGAAGCGACGCCGCGCCCATGGCTCCGCACGCGGCGGGAGGAGTCTGCTCGTGCCAAGTGGGGATGGGAGTACGGCGCGCCGCCGCCCTGCAAGCGCGTCGTGGTGGAGTGGTGCGCCAAGGAAGACGCGGAGGAGGCCAGGATCAAGCTCGCCGCGTCTCAGCTTGCGGGACCGACACAGAAGAACAAGTACGGCTTCAAGCTCACGCAGCGGAGCACGCGGCGCGAGCAGCAGAACATGAGCGTGCTGCTGCTCGAGGTGTTCGGTGAGCTTACCTGGTCGTGACAAGCTGACAACAGCCCCATCCCGCGGCCAGCTCCTCCCCGATCCTGCTGAGGACGAGATGGCGGCCGTCTTCTTCTGTTTTCAGAACGAGGATGAGTCGCTGCCTGACACGGTGCGCCACACGGGCTACCACGCAGGCTACGTGCTCGTCGACAGCGAGCAGACAGCCGAGCGGCGCGCGCGCCTCGACGGCATCCCCTGCCACTATGTCGACAGCGAACTCGACCTGATCAACTGGGTCGTGGACATTGTGCGCGAGTGGGACCCGGACGTACTGGCAGGGTGGGAGCTCCACAACGCGTCGTGGGGCTACGTCGCAGCGCGCGCCGCACAGGGCTTCGGGACCGACCTGGCAGACGACATCTCGCGGCTGGTCTCGAGCTCTGGTCCCGCGCGGAAGGACGCGTACGCCGAACACCACACGAGCGCGTTCAAGGTCGCCGGGCGACACGTGATAAACATCTGGCGCATCCTGCGGTCCGAGGTTACGCTGAACGCGTACACGTTCGAGAACTGTGTCTTCCACGTGTTGCGGCAGCGCGTGCCGCACTACACGGCGGGCGCGCTCACTGCGCTGTGGCGGAGCAAGACGCCTGCGCACACTGCCCGCGTGCTGGGCATCCTGTTCCAGCGCGTCGTGCTGTACGCCGAGCTGATTGATGCGGCCGAGGTCGTCTCCAAGAACGCCGAGTTCGGGCGCGTCTTCGGCGTCGACTTTGACGCCGTCGTCTTCCGCGGCTCCCAGTTCAAGGTCGAGTCGTTCCTCTTCCGCCTTGCCAAGCCCGAGAGCTTCATCCTCGTGACGCCCTCGCGCGCACAGGTGGGGCTGCAGAACGCGCCCTTCGCCGTGCCGCTCATCGCCGAGCCCGAGAGCAAGTACTACTCGCATCCGGTGATCGTGCTCGACTTCCAGAGCCTCTACCCCTCCGTCATGATCGCGTACAACATCTGCTACTCGACGTGCTTGGGGCGCGTGGAGAAGTTCAAGGGCACCGACAAGTTTGGCTTCACCGAGCTCAAGGTGTCGGACGGCATGCTCGAGCTCCTCAAGGACTACTTGACGGTCACGCCGAATGGGATTGTGTTCGTCAAGCCCGCCGTGCGGAAAAGTCTGTTAGCCAAGATGCTCGGCGAGATTCTCGACACGCGCGTGATGGTCAAGCATGCGATGAAGGGAGCGCGGGGGGATAAGGTAAGTGGGCGATGAGCTAAAGTGTGTTCTGGGTAGCTCACACCAGCCCCTCACCCAGCTCCTCAACGCGCGCCAGCTCGCGCTCAAGCTCATGGCGAACGTGACGTACGGCTACACGTCGGCGACCTACTCCGGCCGCATGCCGTGCATCGAGATCGCCGACTCGATCGTGCAGACGGGCCGCGAGACCCTCGAGAAAGCCCAAGAGCTCATCCACTCGCGACCCGAGTGGGCCGCGACCGTCGTGTACGGGGACACGGACAGCCTGTTTGTGTCGCTCCCCGGCCGCTCGAAGGACGAGGCCTTCAAGATCGGGCACGACATCGCGGACGCCGTCACGGCCATGAACCCCAAGCCCGTCAAGCTCAAGTTCGAGAAGGTCTACATGGGCTGCATTCTGATGGCGAAGAAGCGCTACGTCGGGTTCAAGTACGAGCACCCGGACGACACCGAGCCCGTCTTCGACGCCAAGGGCATCGAGACGATCCGGCGCGACGGCTGCCCCGCCCAGGCCAAGCTCGAGGAGGTGGCGCTCAAGATGCTCTTCCGCGGCAACGACCTGAGCGCAATCAAGGCGCTCTGCCGCGCCGAGTGGGGCAAGATCCTCGCGGGCCGCGTGTCCCTCCAGGACTTCATCATCGCCAAGGAGGTGCGCCTCGGCACCTACTCGACCAAGGTGCCCCCGCCGCCCGGGGCGGCCGTGGCGTTCCGGCGCATCCTCAAGGACCCGCGCGACGAGCCGCAGTACGCCGAGCGCGTGCCCTACGTCATCAGCAACGCCGAGGGGCGGCGGCTCATCGACCGCGCGCGCACGCCCGAGGAGATGCTCGCGTCCCGCGCCCTCGGCATCGACGCAGAGTACTACATCCGCAACCTGCTGATCCCGCCGCTCGCGCGCATCTTCAACCTCGTGGGCGCCGACGTCGAGCAGTGGTACGACTCGATGCCCCGCGCGCGCGCGGCGAAGCGGTACGGCGGGGCGGCGGCGCGCATCGACGCCCACTTTGCCAGCTCGCACTGCCGGATCTGCGGGGAGGACGGCGGGCCGGTGTGCCGCGCGTGCAGGGACGCGCCGGACGAGGCGGCGTATGCGCTGCTCGGGAAGGAGAGCGCCGTGCAAGCCCGCGTGAGGGACCTGCACTCCGTGTGCGCCAGTTGCTCGGGCACCCCGCCGGGCGAGACGGTGCTCTGCGACAGCGTCGACTGTCCCGTCACTTATGCGCGGGTCGCGGCTGAGCGCGACGCCGCGGACGCGGCAGAGGCCCGCGGGCTCCTCGCCCAGCTCGACTGGTAGACTCCACCACACTGTATCATAGCGCAAGATCGGAGCGGCACACAACATAGCTTTGTTTCCTACAACGTACTGTACTATTTTGATCGTGTTGTTATGCAATTACTTGGACACAACTTCTGACAACGACAACTGTTCGACATGGGCTCCTCCACCCCCCGCGCCTCTCTCTACTTCCCCGCGCGGCTGCGCTACGCCATCGACCACGTCCCGCCCTCGCCGCCGCCGTACCGCCGCAGGTCCCACTCGACGAGCGTCCGCTCCGTGCCGGCATACAGCCAGTCGCCGGAGGGGTCGAATGCGATCCCCGAGATGCCGTACAGCCCGCCGTCGACGCCGCGCCGCGGCCGGCGCGAGGGCGAGGGCGTAACCCCCGCGGCCTCGTAGGGCACCTCGACACAGACGTGGGTCTGGAACGTGCGCGCGTCGACAATGTGGATGCGCGTCAGCTCCTCGCTGAAGACGAGGAGGTCGCGCGACGCGCCCTCGGGGCTGAACTTGACGACGCGCGCGGCCTCGAGGCCCGACTGGGAGCCGACGGGCGGCTCCATCGCCCGCTCGTCGAACTCGGTGTAGCGCGCGCCCTGGGGCTGCGTGTGGAAGATGGCGAGCGGGCGCGACGAGCGGTGGTCCCACACCGTCACCTGTCCGTCCTGGGACGCGACGGCGAAGCGGCGCCCGTCGCGGCTCCAGCTCGTGCTGAACCCGCTGTCCGTCGCCGCGTTGTACACGCCTATGCGCCGGAAGCCCTGGCCGCCGTCCAGCACCTCGTGGAGGTAGACGTCGGTCGAGTCGCCGACGGTCACCATCGTGCGCAGGTCGGGCGAGAGGGACGAGTGGTTGACGGCGAGCTTGAAGCGCTGGCCCCCGATGCTCGAGAGCTTGCAGTCGCCCTCCTGCGGCGGCGGGATGGGCGGGGTCAGGCCCACCTGCGCCTCGAGGTCGGCGCGCCGCTGGGCACGCATACGCGCCCAGATCCGGTCGTCGCGTTCCCCGCCCGGCATGCGTGCGCGGTAGTCGGCCAGGCTCTCGCCGAGGTACCGCGATCCGCGGAGAGTGACGTCTTCTGCGCGGGAGCGCGGCGGCGGGGTCGGGGGCGAGCGGAGGTCCTGCGCGAGTATCCCTTCGTTGAGCCCGATGCCGTCGTACCCCAGGGACGAGCCGAAGAGGGCGCGCCGCGGCGGCAGCGGCGGGAGGGGAGGGAGGGCGCGCCCATCGCGGTACCGCGGGTCGCCGCCCTCTGTGCGCCTGAGAGCGCTCGTCGGGGCGAGCTCCCGCTCCCACTCCGAGCTGGCGCGCTCGCGCGGCGGGACGCGCTCGTCGTCTTCGCCCACTCTGCGGAGCGAGAACATCTTGACCGTCTTGTCGTTGTTGCTGACCAGGATGCGTGGCTCGTCGATCCGGCGCCGCCGCGAGCGGGTGCTGCTCACGCTCGCGGGCGATTCGCGCCCCTTCGTCACCACAGTCGGCTGCGACCGGTACGCTCCAGACAGGCGGCGGAGGCCAGAGGGTATCGTGTTCGGGTACGTCGCGACGCTGCTCGCTGGCGAGAGGGACTCGTCCTCCTCCTCCTCGAGATAGTCCATGTACTCGTCGTCATCTTCGCCGTCCTCTCCGTCGCCGTCGTCAGAATCGTCGAGCTCGTCGAGGCCCCGCGCGTAGCCTGCGTACGCGCGCTTCCACTCGGCGCGGCGCATCGCCCACCCCCGCGGCCAGGAGGGGAGGATGGTGATGGCGTTGTTGATCGAGCGGCTCGGGAGCGTGAGGTTGAGCTTGAACGGCTTCATCGAGCTGTCGAGCTTGCCCTTCCCGCCGGCCGGGAGGTCGGTCATGTACAGCTCGCCCTTCTGCCCACCACACGCGAGGATGCCATCGCTGGTGTCAGCGGGGCGTCGGGGCCGAGAAGCAGGGAGGTGGGGATCCGTGTTGCGGGCGTACGCTTGCCCGTTCCGCTCGCAAGAGTATGATTGCTCGCTACGCTCGCAGCGAGCGTATGGACTGGCCCGCTAAAGCTCGCCGTTTGCATGCCACCACCCCCCACCCAGTCCGCCGGATACGCACTTGGAGGTCAGGCATGTCGGGACGAAGGCCAGCTTTGCGAGGCTGGACGTGTGGCTCGGCTGGTCGCCGGGGTTATCGTCGTCGTCGACCCAGTACTGCTCCTCCACCACCGTACCGTGCGGGTAGACGACGCGGCCGCGCTCGAGGGGAAGTACGAGGTCGCGGAGCTGCGGGTGGATGATGGTGATGTTGGCGGGGCGGACGGATGTCGGCGCGGTCGACAGGTCGCGCAGCTCGGACGAGTCGTATCCTGGTGAGTCGCTGGAGTTAGTCGCCACCCTACTACTCGAGAGACCGGGACGGGGAGGAGGTGGGTGGGGGTGGCGAAGGCGCGAAGCCGGCGCCGCCGCGTCATTTGTGTGATGGGGGCGGGGTGGGTGATGAGAGTGGCGACGTACCGAGTCATGTCTGAGAAGTCGCGTGGACAAGAAGTGAAGACAAGAAGAGATGTCTACAAGATGCAAGTGAGAATGAGATGAGAGAGAGAGGGATGGAGAGAGGGGTATCGCTAGGTAGCACAGAGAGAGAGGGAGAATAAATTGTAGAGGCGTTGTGGATGTGGATGGGAGGACACTGGTATCACCTGCAGCAGGCTATGGTGGTATGAGGCGCGGCGGGGTCGAGTGACACTCGCCCTCTGCTGCGTCGGGGGGGCGCGTGTGGAGCCCAACAACAATCTCCCTCATCATGGGCGTACCAGGCGCGGAGGGGGGGATGATGAGGGAGCGGGATCAAAAATGCATAGCGCTGCCGAGCTCCAAGAGGGATTCAAGGCTTCATCTGCAAGGGGTTGATCAATTTCGACGTCATCAGCCTCTGATCCTCTCAGTCTCATCACACCGCTCTGTCCCCGCAATCCTCACATGGTCTCAACTCAGCCCCTCGGTCACAAGTCGCGGCCTTGACCAACCGCCTCTCGATCGACTCACCACACTTTACACACACCACACGCGCCCACGAATGCTCACTGTCCACAAAAGTACATTGACAGCATGCAAAAGGATACAATATGCAGGGAGAGTGGAGCGTCCGCACCGCAGCCACAGCCACACAACGAGATGCCAAAGCTCAGCTCGTCTATCAGCTCACAATCGGCTATAATGTCAGCACAGACCTCCTTCACCTCACTCACAATCCACGACCCCATGATGGCCACGGGGATCCCGTACCGGTCACGCCGGATCGTAATGCTGAAGCACGTCTTGATGACACGGAACTCCTCCTCGATCGTGCCGTGCTGTGGCCCGCTCGGGCCCGGCGTCGAGGACGACATCGTCAGCGACGCCGGCAGACTCAAGTCTGGCACCGTCGTCATGGCCAGTGTAGGGCCATGGGCGGGGGTGTTGCCCTGTGTCCGCGCAGGCTGGGCCCG
Organism: Cutaneotrichosporon sp. PK4640; assembly: GCA_023630115.1. Taxonomy (NCBI): domain Eukaryota; kingdom Fungi; phylum Basidiomycota; class Tremellomycetes; order Trichosporonales; family Trichosporonaceae; genus Cutaneotrichosporon; species Cutaneotrichosporon sp. PK4640. The sequence continues at coordinate 21,234 of JAMALN010000228.1, forward strand.
CGTAAGCGACAGAGGGATCTTGAGCGTGCAGTGCGTGTAGAGCGAGCTCTGGCCTGCTGTGTCAGTGCAACGGCCCGTGCGCGGGGTGACAAAGGAGGCAAAGGAGGCGAGTGGGGCCAGAAGCCACACCCAAACCAAGTCCTGAGTGTACCCCGGTCATGTCCCCAGAAGATCGTCCGAGGTCGTCAGACTTACCCTTCTCAAACGCGACCTTGCCGTACCCCTCCCAGAAGCGCACTGCGCTGTCTTCGTCCATGAGCTCATAGACACACAACTGCCCGTTGCGGAACAGCGGCGCCGGGATGCCGGTGAGCTTGGCAAACTCCTGGTTGGCCTTCTGGATCTCGCCGGTGCGGCGCCAGATGCACGATGGCGTGTGGATGGAAGCCAGGGCACGGTCGTACTGGAGCATGAGGCGCTCGTTGGCCTCCTCGACGAACACTAAGTCCAGGTCGGTGAGCTCCTTGGCGATGCGTCGGAACTTGGGGCGGAACACCTCGAGGGCGGCGAGGATGCGTCGCCGCGACTCGGGCGAGATGCTGCTACCGCTTGGTGGGGGCGGCGGCACCACTAACCGCTTGCGCTCGCTGTTATGTCCCTTGGTCGGACTGCTCGCTCGCGAGCCCTCGCGCGCGCCGGCGCGCCCGCTGTCCATCCACCTGTTCATGCGCTCGTAGCCCTTGATGTAATCGTACGGCTTGAGCAGCCCAGCCTCGTACTTTGCGCGGATGACCTGGGTGAGTCGCGACGCACGCGAGCCGTCAGGCTGGTCGGCCGCCGCGAGGAGGTACTGCTCGATGCGCGAAATGCTCGACAGCGGTTCCTTGCCTTTCCCCTTTCCCTTGGGGTCCGAGGACGGGCCGGCCGCCGGCTCTGCTAGTGGCTGCTGCTGCTGCTGATCGAGCTGGCCGTCCAGTAGCCCTGGGGGCAGCTGGTGCGGGTCTAGTGACAGGTTGGCAGTGCTGCCGTTGCCGCTGTTGACAACGTGCTGGAGGACGTCGACAAAGCCGCCCGGCAGGTTGGGTACTCGCAGCGTCTTGAGCATGTCGCTGGAGTGTCAGCGGAGCCGCACGCGGGCACATACGAGAGGATGCCAAACTCGGCGTTGGTGTGCACACCCCACCCATCCGTCAACCCGCTTGACGACTGGCGAGTCATGGCGTCGAGGTTGAGCGCATCGTGCCCGCTCCCGTTGGCGTCGGGCAGTAAAGGCCAGCTCGACGAACCGGCGTCGTACAGCTGGGGCTGAGGCTGGGGCTGGGGCTGGGGTTGCGTCTGCGCCTGCGCCTGCACGTCTGGGAGGATGGGCTGCTGCGGGGGTGCGGGTAGTGCTTCCGGCTGCGGCTGCTCCTTCTTGACCGGCGTGGATGCGGGCGGCGTGACATCACGGCACAGATGCGCAATGTCGCGCTTGATGCTGCGTGTGAGCCTTGTCCATACCTGGCAGCATTACCATCGTTCACATGGCCGTCCGCCTTCGCAGACCATATGGCTGGATGTCAGTGACTGTGTGGATGACCGGGGTTGGGTGGGTGGGCGGGGCAACGGAGATCCGCAAGCTAGCTAGGCTTGCTGGGACGCACCTGCGACGACAGTACACGCATGCCTTGCCTCCCTTGCGTTTTGGCTTCTTTGCCTTTGCGGGGGACTCGTCTTCTCTCTCGCGCTTGACGGCCATGGGTTTCCAGGATTGTTGTTGCCTCTGTAATGTAGTAGATGTACCCTGCGGACGCACGGCGGTTGACATTATGTTTTGGCGAGACGAGTCGGGCATGGTCTGGCGGCGGCGGCGGTGTAAAGAGTGGGCGCTATTAAACCGGCGTCGGGGGGACCTAACAAGGGTCAAGGTGGGCCATGAGCCGAGGCGGGATGCGGGATGGCGAGCGACGCGATCGACGAGCTAAGTGGTGGGCGTTGAAAGAGGTGGGGCAGTTGAAGAGTGGTGGTAGGTTGAAGAGTGGAGAGAGAGGTGAGGGGTGGGAGTTGTGGAGAAGGTGATGGCGAGGAAGGATGGATTGTGGTTGAGGAGAAGGTTGATGATGGTGCTGCGGGGTACAGAGTAGGTGTGCCGAATGGATGTGGTTATCGAGTACGAGGGGTCTCACTAATGGGGTGCAATAGGAATTGGTGAGGATTAGTTTGATGAGATACGTTATACCTCGGATAAATATGCAAATACCGGGCAGGCGATGATGGAACACTCCGAGTAGCGAGTAGCCGGGTGTATCAACTGCACCGTGTACCGGCCCGCGGCGTTCGCTCTCTCGCGTCGCCTCTTGATCAACTCTTGGGCCGAACCATCTACAGGCCATAGGCACAGCCTCCCCTCACGCCCCTCGCGTGCCCCTCTCACTCCCTCGCTGCCCTCGATCCCCTCAGATGGCCTCGCCCTCTATGCGTCAAACTGGGAGAATGTGACTGGCGCTTTACGAAGGTGGCTATTGTCCCTCATTCTTGGCTGGGTTTGCGGTCGACTGGTATCCAGGGCAAAGGGTATTTTCGCTAAGGGGTGCATCCGAGCGCCTGTTCTCGTCCTCTTGACTCGCCTCACTCTCGAACAAGGTACACGGCCCAAGGACGAGAGGTGTCAACAAGCCCTCGTTCATCCTGGTGCCCTCGAATGGTTGCAACAGATCTCATCCTTGGCACGCGAGGCCATGTCGCCCGTGTCAATATTGACACACTCGGAACACTCTTCCGACACCAGCGCTCCAGATCGTGTGCATGTCGTTCATACCTCACACAGCTTACACCCGACACATCCGAGAAGCAACCTATACAAGTGCTGATCATGAATCTGCATATCGTTCGTTCTCTTCTAGCGCTCTCGGCGCCACCGTCACCGCGAGATCCGGTCTCTCCGCGGGGCCTGACTCGCAGAGTATCTCCGAGCCCTCGGGCGGAACCAATTCGCCGACACCTCCACCACACGTCCGGAACCAAAACTTGCGGCACTCGTCGACATCTGCACCTCCAACCACCTTCCAACCGCGCCTGTGGCCGGCAAAAGAGGAGGCTGAGGAACTGAATCCCCTGTTGACGAGAGTGGGATTCGAACCCACGTCCGAAGACTGCGGAGAAGCAAGCTCCTTAACACAGCGCCTTAGACCGCTCGGCCATCTCGCCTGTGAGTTCGGGCGTCCTCAGGCGGTGTAGGTTGCGCCGCGGGGTTGGAGGGCCTCTGCGGGGGCTGGAGGGGCGCTGGGGACGTTCTGGAGGTGGCTGGAGTGCTTTGGAGGCGGTGTGGGATAAGGGAGATGGGTGGGAGGGGTCGAAGGTGCATTGTGGCACCCTCAACATTGAAGGTGGTCGAGGGGCGAGATTTCGCTTCTCGTGCTTTGCAGATGCTCTCTGTGGACGAAGGGCACACATTTCTATCTGTGGGTATCTTTCTGAGGGTTGGGAGCTCTGTTGAGTGAGGTGTGACAAGCCGAACTTGGATGGCGGCAGTGACGAGCGTTATCGTATGGAGGTGCCAGTTCGATCTCTCCTCCAACGCACCGCGCGTCGACAGGTGCGCCCGTGGCCTCACAGGAGAAGAGGTTGGCAGGTAGCTGGCCTTCAGCCAGGTTTTAATAACCTCAGTGTAGAGTCGCTCGCTTCGTCGACGGCTTTCGCCAACCCAGACATAGACCCAGAAGCAGGAAACCTGACTCAACCTCGAGCACGGCTGCACTTACCACGAGAAGCTTGCGCTCCCCTCCCCACCTCGTGTCCGACCTTTCCGCTATACCGCTAACTTCTTCTCTTCCTGGTTCTCGTCGGACGTTGCGAGTGAACGATATTCCTCTCGGTATGTCTCGGCTCATACCCCGGCCGGACAATGCCGAGACGATCTGCCACATGCCGCAAGACACTTGGGAGCTGTAGAGTGCATACATCTTACTGTATCGTCTCACTCTGCCATGAGGTCTCGGTAGAGACCCATTCCTTCTGAGCCCATGGACGCGTCTCAGCCCATTCCGTCCTTCCACATTCCAATCTGGCGTCAGATACCGTTGTGGGGCTACCATCTGACTGCCGGTGGCGTACACACCGCGCAGTTTCGTCCCCTCTTCGATGCTGCGGCCCGAGGCGTAACGTGTCCAAGTGGGACATGTCTCCCAGCACTGCCGTCAGATATCTACAGGCGTGAGTTATCTGGCCAGTAACGCACCCAAGCGTACTGACTCTTCGACCCCCTCCCCACTCTCACGCGTGCATCTCCTCCTCGTAGTTGGACAGCCTGGCGTCAGCTTCCTGTCTCTCGGCAAGCTCACTCGATCAGGTTCCCGTCCGGGTCCCGCACATAGACGCTGAGGAGGTTCCCGCGCGCGCCGACGCGGGGCACGATCTCCCCACCCTCGAGGATCTCGATGCCGGCCTGCTCGAGCCGCTCCTTGACCTCGCCCACGTTCTCGTCGACGAGGAAGCACAGGTCCGCGGTCCCTGGCAGCGGCGTCGTGGCGCGGGGCGAGAACTCCTTCCCGGCCTCGTGGAGGTTGATCTTGCTCAGCCCGTAGCGGAGGGCGTGGCGCACCCCGCCGGGCGTGCGGAAGGGCTCGTGCCGCATCCCGAGGCGCTCGTACCACGCGATCGTGGCGGGGATGGAGCGCACGGTGAGGACGAGGTGGTCGAGGGCGACGACGGAGGCGAGGGCGCGCGAGAGGGGCATGGTGATGAAGTGGGCGGTGTGGGAAGTGGCCAGGTGGGACACGAGGGGTGGAGGTGGAGGCGGGGCACCTTGGTTTAGCATGTTTTTGTAATGCAATTTGCGGCCGGGACATGAACAAGAGGCCCCCCACGTGAGCGACATTTCTACTTTGCGCTTTCGTCAATTGCCACCTACCATCACCCATCACCATGACCCTCTGCGCCGGATGCCAGGTCAAGGAGGCCTCGCGCCTCGAGTGCCCCAACTGCAAGAAGTGCGTGCAGCGAGATGCTGGCTGACGAGCAGGCTGGGCATCAACGGCAGCTTTTTCTGCGACCAGGTCTGCTTCAAGAAGAACTGGGTGGGTGGTGTCGCTGGGCGCCGCTAACCACAGGGAACACACAAGATCGTGCACAACATTGTCAAGATGAGCGCCGACGCCGAGAATGACAGTGCGTACTTGGCGCGGCAGTACGCCGCAAGCTTGTAGCGCTCCTTGCTTTGCGCCCCTGCGGAGCGAGCTCCGCCTTCCCTCGCCGCCCGCCGCCCGCCGCCCGTCGTCGCTGACCAACAGAGAACTCGACGCTCCCCGCCAACATGCGCAACTACCCCTTCACCGGCACCATGCGGCCCGTGTACCCCCTGTCTGCGAAGCGCGCGGTGCCCGCGAGCATCCAGCGCCCAGACTACGCCGACGACCGTGAGTCAGCCCCCTCACCGCTACCGCTGGCTGACAATAGCGAACGGCTTCAGCCCGTGCGAGGCCGTGCGCGAGCGCGGGATCAAGGTGCTCAACGCCGAGGAGATTGAGGGCATGCGCAAGGTGTGCAGACTGAGCCGCGAGGTGCTCGACCACACGGCGTCGTTCATCCGCCCGGGCATCACGACCGACGAGCTCGACGCCATCTGCCACCAGGCGTGCATCGAGCGCGACTGCTACCCCTCCCCGCTCAACTACTCCAAGTTCCCGAAGAGCGTGTGCATCTCGGTCAACGAGGTCATCTGCCACGGCATCCCCGACCAGCGCCCGCTGCAGGAGGGCGACATTGTCAACCTCGACGTGTCGCTGTTCCACAACGGCTTCCACGGCGACCTGAACGCGACGTACCCCGTCGGCAAGGTCGACCAGGAGAGCACCGACCTCATGGCCGCCACCAAGCGCTCGATGGAGGAGGCCATCAAGATCTGCAAGCCCGGCGTCGCATACCGCGAGATCGGGAACAAGATCGAGGAGATTATCAAGCCCACCGGCTACTCGATCGTGCGCCGCTACACCGGCCACGGGATCCACCACCTCTTCCACTGCGCGCCCAACATTGTGCACTACGGCAACTCGAAGATGCCGGGCCGCATGGAGGCCGGGCACGTCTTCACCATCGAGCCCATGATCAACCTCGGCACGGCCAACCTCGACCACTGGCGCGACGACTGGACGGCCGTGACGCTCGACGGCCGCCGCTCCGCTCAGTTCGAGGAGACCATCCTCATCACCGAGACCGGGCACGAGATCCTCACCCGCCTGAGCGCGAGCGCAAAGAAGAACAAGAAGAAGAAGGCCAAGAAGGCCGCCGCCGCCAACGGCCAGACCCCAGACGCCACCGACGCCGACACGCCCGGCGCCGTCACCCCCGCTGCCACCGACTAGTCCGACTAGTCCGACTAGTGCCATGCATATGCTAGATTGTACCATTACGCGCTGTCCTCGGCGATAGTCTTGAGCTAGTTTGTTAGCCAGTCGATGCAGAGTCGAGCCCACCTGCAGCCCGTGGATGCCCTTGATCGTCTCCTTGAGGCACTCGTTGACGAGCTTGTGCTGCTTGACCATCGTGAGGCCCTTGAACGCCGGCGAGGATATCAAGATGGCGTAGAACGAGCCGCAGCCGCCTGGTGTGAGCAAAGATGAGTATGAGCGGAGCGAGGCGCCAGGCTGAGGGGAGTGGCGAGGCGCGGTGGGGTGAGATGCAGCGAGGCAGGGGAAGGGGGAGGAGCAGGGGGAGGAGCGGGGCAGGGCGTGGGTGACAGAATACAGTCGGCGGAGTGGATCTTCGGTGGTGGTGCAAAGAAGCAGAGAGCGCGAAGAGAAGCTTGCCAAGGCCGCAGAAGCACATCGGGAAGCGGAGCATCGAGTTGCAAGCTCCGAGAGCAGCGCAAGCCGCGCGCCACTCGACCGTAATCGCCGCCCGCCACTCGAGCGCGATCGCCGCGCCACTGATCGATCCAGAGGGTGACTCACCAGACACGTCCTGCACCTCGAGCCGGGTGCCCGGGAACGCCTCGTCGAGCATCTTGTAGATTGCGGCCTCGCCCTCGCCCATGCCGCTCGGTGGTGCGCGGGCGTATCCCCGCACCTGCGTGAGGGCGGGGAGGGCGGTGGGGTGGGCGGCGAGTGGGCGGGCGAGTGCGCGGAAGCTGCGGAGGAGGGACATTGTGGATGCGGAGATGGGCAAATCGGGTTGCAGGGGAGTAAGCCAAAAGACAGACGGAGGGGCGTGGGGGCCCGCCGGGAGTATTTGTCGAGACGAGAACATTGCGGTTCTGGGTGTTGAGCGCGCCGGGTGTGGCAACAGGAGAGGAACAGCAACAGCATGTACATGCACCTGCGTACACACAACAATCCGCACATTATGATACAACACCCGACCCTCCCAACACACACCCGGTCTGACCTCTGCCTTAATCCGAATCGTACTCGTCCTCGAACTCGTCCTCGAACTCCTCCGGGTGGTCGCGGCGGTACTGCGACCACCACAGCCCAGCGCGATGGTAAGAGCTGCCGTCAGCGCGCACGCTCTCGCGCGTACGAAGTGTCGCGACGGGTGCTCATCCCCGCGACGCTCGCGAGGTTGAGGTACCCGTCCGCGCCGACCGTCGCCTTGCCCTTGCCCTTGCTCGTGTCGGCCCATGGGTGGCGGCAGTAAACGCAAGTCACGCCTCCATTGCGCGCGGCGCGCGCGGCCCACATGGTAAAGCAGCCCTGGTGGATAGCTGTCGTCAGCCTAGAAGTACAAGGGCGTACGCTTGCCGCACCCGCCCTCGCCGGTGTCGTACACGAGGTTGTCTGATGCCGCCATGGCCTCGAAACAGCTGATGTCAGCTTCAGCCGGGTCGAAGTCAGCTGAACGAACACAGGACAGTCATCGCCCTCCTCGAAGCGCCCGCCGTCGACCGTCTCCTCCACGGCCTCCTGCTCGAGGCCCATCGCCTTGCGGTATCCCGCTTTGACCTCCTGCGTGACTCCGACGCCAGCGCCAGCCTTAGCGGGCGCGTTGGCGTAGACCTCTGCGAGCTCATCGGGCTGCGGTCAGCTGTGACGAGTCTGTCGATCAAGCTGACCAGGAGGTGGCGCTGGTACCACGTCCCGTTGTCCTGCGGCACTTTGAGAACCTTAAGGCTGGCGTCAGCTCCTCTAAGACGACGAAAGCGGACAAGACGAAGATGATGTGCTTGCAGGGCACGTTGCCGTTCCGGCAGTCGGGGCAGTCGCACGTCGGGAACGCGGCGATGCGCACGGTGTACACGTTCCCCGTGGACCCGAGCTGATGTCAGTTGGCGAGCTGAGGGGGACAACTGACAACCTTGAACTCCTCCCCGTCGGTCAACGGCGCGCGGTCGACCATGTACTGCACTCAGCTCGGGAGGAGTCGTTAGCTCACCATGCGCTGCGACATGACGCGGTCGGCTGCCGTCAGCGCTGTCTGGATGTAGCATACCGCGCTGCTTGGTCAGGATGGGGCATCTGCTGTCAGCTAGCGGGGACCTGCGAGCTCACGTCTTGCGGAAGCGCAGCTTGCGCTTTGGGGGTGCGTCGCCCTCCTTGCTCTCGACCTTCCCCGCCGGCCCAGCAGTTGTGGTCGTGGCCTTGCGCGAGGAAGAGGAAGCCTTTCCCGCCTTGTTGATGGACCAAGGTCCAGACCCAGCCTTTATCTTGCTGTCTGGGGTGCGAGGGGCCAGCTTCTTCACTTTGGCTCTTGACCCCGGGACCTCCTTGCTTTGGCTCTTGCTCCTGATCTTCTTCGGCTTGGGGGCGTCCACGTCCTCGTCTGGCGCGCTGAAGCGCTTTCCCCGGCGCCTCATGGTATCCGCTATCGCAGGATCTATCTTGACGTCCATACTTGGGTAGGTGTGCGAAGTGAAGTGTGGGAAGCGTCGAGAATGTGGGTGAGGTGTGCAGTTCCCAACCTGTGATGTATGTGGCTGGTGGAGGGGATGCGGGGTACCCCGCAGTGGCGAATGGAACAGCGCTGTGAGGCGAGCTAGCAGCTTGGCTTTCGCAGCAGGATTCAAAATCTGAGATGAACCGCGCTGTGATTTTCTGTCCCAGGGTCGAATTGACAGTACAATACTCGCTGGGGTGGGGAGGCGTGTTTCCAGGGTGAAGCTCAACTAACCGGCTTTTGCAGTAGCACTGTTTGTGCAGACGGTTTGTAACCGCTGTAAGAGAACTCCCACAGTGGGATGTCACAGCGCTGTTCAGGGTGCGACATGTCCCACAAGCGCACCAGGCCACAACTGACCACATACATGCACAACATACAATGTGAGCGACTTGCGTGTGCACTTCTCAGGCTTCGCTCACACCCGCGATGACGAGAACGGCCGCCTCGCGGCCTCACGCATCCCGTATCCGGCGCTCCTCGATAGGCCCTTCTCGGCGCGCCCACTTTCTGAGCGGAAGCCGGAGATGTCGTCCTCGGTCGACAGGTTGTGCTGTCGTGCTGCCGCCCCCGGGGTCCTCCGTGCCAGCTCTCGCGCTGCCTTAGCGCCTTCTCTGCAGCACCCTCAGGCCCTTCCGGCGCTCTGCGCGCTCGACGACTGCATACATGCTGGACCTGCTGCATACAAGATGTGCTAAACTAGACTTTGACGTTTTGGGTGTGTGATAGGGAGAGGCTACGGTAGGGTATAGACACCCACTAGCTATTAACAGCATTCTAAGCCTTTGCGATGACGGCGCGGTGCTTCTCCTGGAGCTTGGCAGCGGCGGCCATGATGACGCGGGCCTGGTCCTCAAAGTGGTCCTTGCACACAAAGAGGATGCCCTGGCAGAGGACGGCCTTGAAGATCTGCGCCGACATGCCCTGGTACCAGCCCGCAAAGCCGTCCTCCTTGTAGACCTGCTTGAGGAGCTCGATGGCGCCGGTGGGGCGGCGGTGCGCCCCGTGCTTGACGGCGTCGGCGTAGCTCTCGCCCTCCTGGACGTGCTCATGCTCGCACACGTGCTCGGCGCAGTGGTGGTCCTCGGGGCCGGCCTGGAGGCGCACCTTGGCGAAGATGTAGGGGTAGGTGACGACGGTGGCGAGCGTCTTGGAGAACATGCCGAGGAAGAAGGCCTGGCCGACCGAGAGCTTGGCCTCGCCAGAGCGCTCGAGGAGCCACGCCTTGCCGCGCTCGAAGACACCGTACGTGATCGCAGGGTTGACGGTGAGGACGAGACCGGGCTTGAGGCCGGTCCAGAGGGCCGTGATGCCGCCCGCGGCGACAATGCTCTTGGCCGTCTCCATGAGGGTCGGCTCGTGGGCCGCCTTGCCGGTCGCGCCGGGCGGGGGCACCCAGAGCTGCTGGCGCGTCGCGACGACGGCGACGGGGATCGTGAAGATCTGGGCGAGCGCACCCGCCGCGGCGCCGAGGCCGAGCTCGGAGCCGGTGCTGAGGCCGGCACCGGCAGCCTTCTTCACAGCCGTCCCGCGGAGCCAGCTGTGGAAGAAGAAGTATGCAAACTCTGCTTGGTCAGCTCACTCTGCACGCAAAGGGATGGGAGAACAACGACTGCTATCACGAGACGACTGCGCACACAGGCATGCACACGGTGCCATATGGCGCAGCCAGCAGCCGGAGCCAAGCCCGAGTCGTTATCGGGGCGCAGCTAGATCGCCATCACACCACCCGAGCAGCACCACCCGAGCAGCCCATGCACGGGTCACCGGCAATGACATCCCGAGGGCACACCCATCTCGCCGCTCTCGCCGCGTCTGGCCCACTCGTTCCCACAATCCGTCCACCCGCCACCGTCGGTCGCCCCGACGGGGGAAAGCAGCCAACCCCTGGCATCTCGCATCGCGCTGCACACCTGAGGCTTCAGGCGCCAAGGGTCCGTGCAAGTCGCAGGCGGTGGCGCAGTCTGCGCGGGGGCCCCCGGAAATTCGGCGAGATGCTCTGGGGCCGACACTTCTCGACGCTCGCGCGTCGCGAGAACATGCCAACTCGCTGCAGTTCTCGCGGCGGCGAGAATGGGGGCTCCTCGGGGCTGCAACGGGACTGGGGGCTCGGGAGTGGATTTCGGCGGAGCTCGGCTTTCACTGCCCCGGCCCAATTCCGAGCTGTATGCACTCACGCATGGAGAAGCAGTTGATCATGCTCGCGCTGAAGCCCTTGAAGGCGCCGGCGATGCCCTCGGCCTTGACGATGCGGATGACCATGCTGATCAGCTGCCACTTTCTAAGGCGGCGGCGGACGGCCGCCTTGAGGCCCGACTTGCCGGCCGCCTTTGCGTCCTCGCGCTCGTAGGCGGCCAGCTCGGCGCTGGTCGACGCCTGCAGCCGCGTCTTGGCCGTGTCGAGCGGGTAGACGAGCCTGGATGTTAGTTTTGGTGGTGCGGTTGCTTGGTGGCGGTGACGCCGAGGCGAGGCACAGGTGGGGCCGGTGCCGAGACGACTTACGCGTTGGAGAAGACGGCGCCGAGGGCACCAGCGAGGGCGGAGCCGAAGGGGGTGAGGGGCTGCTGCTGGGCCATTGCTGCTGCTGACGGGGAGGCGGGGGGGAGAAGGGGTTGAGGGAGAGTGGGGATCAAGAAGGAGTGGAGATGTAGGGGAGGGGAAAGAAAAGCCACAGATTGGATGTACGGAGGAGACGAGCGAGAGTGGTGATGGACTTGAGTGGGATCGGCTATAATGACAGTTGGTCACCCGCTTCGCATTAAGGCGAGTCTTCACCGTACATCACCCGGCATACAAGATTGCCGGACTCCGGACATTACCCTGGCGCCTCAACCTGGGGAGAAAGAGCGGCCCATCACTCTGTCGCCACCACCCAAGATTTGATTCCGTGGACGCGGATGTCACCCCGCTCTGTACCCCCACACTTGTTGCGTGCTCTGCGGATTGCGGCCCTGCTACCTGCGGACTGCGGGCAACTCGCGGCCTCGGTGGGTTCGCTGCTCGAAACGCCTCACCCGATGCTACCCCACACTCAGAGGCGCTCACTCGCTAGAGCCTACTGCACCTCGGACGCCTCCCACGCCTCGGTCACCTCGGTCGCTGGCCGCTGCCCAACCCCCGGCGTCGTCGGCCCCAACTTGTGTGGGGCAACTTGGCCACCTCTCTTGCGTCATCCTCCACGTTCCCCACTATCTACGCTGCAGCTGCACGCTGGCGGTGTCCTCATCAATTCGACAATTCGACACAATCAATGCCTTGTGTGATCGGCAACGTTAGTCTGGCCTTCTAGCTTAGCTTCGCTAGCTCCGAGCAAGGCGCGAGCAAGACGCGACAATGGATTGTTTCTGCCGAGATAGGTTGGGTGATGGTGGCGGTGCCGATCCAGCGATCTTGGCTTGCATACGAGATACAGTGACGGCTCAAGCGTTGCAAGCCACGCCTCAAGCCTCGGTCGCGGGTGGGCTGGGTTGAGAGAGATCTACAAGACGATCGGGACGGATGCTTCGGCGCCTCTTGCGATCGCATTCCCAGCGCCCAGGTACTGGCTGGTGACGGGTGCGAGCCATGCGCCAGAGTAACGCCTACCTGGCCACCTTACCTGGCCCACCTCCCCACCCCGCGCTGTGGATCGCACATTCCCCCCCGTCCGCGCTCCGCGGCCGCCATCCCGGTCCAAGAGACCCACCCGGCCATCCCCGCCTGCTCGGCGCCGCAATCGATCTAATCACCGCGTCATCCGCATATGCCATACCACGCCAGTACGCCTTGCCATGTCAAGAGTGTCAAACATGAGACGAAACCGGTGGGGGCTGTGAATTGTTGAGACATGTGGTTGAGGGATGTTGCAGGATGCGCAGGGGCCCAGGATCTAATCGAGGGGCAGGGGAACACCGCCGCAGCCACAGCCACACTCTCTCCCACTCCCCTCAACCCTCCCCCTGTTCCTTTGCTTCCTCCTCCATTTCACAACTTGACCGCGCGCGGAGACGCGCTCGACGTTAAGCATGAGTGCGTGAGTGCGTAGACGAGCTGGATGGTGGTATGCCCCCCGCAGCGGTGGTGCACGTCGGGGAGGCGCGTGACCTTGGCCTTTAGAAGTCGGTTCCAAAGATAGCCTATTGTAAATGGTGTCGAATTCGCGGTTTGGGTGGCACGGGGTGAGGTACCATGTACCTGATACCTGATGACCTGAATTGGGTAGCTGGGTAGAATCGTCTCCGGGCGGGACGGATGAGGGGAGCGCAGGGCCTGCGGGCTGCGTCATACTGCTGCTGCTGCTGCTCGCTCCAGGTCGACTGCAGATGGGATGTGAGGTGGGACTGTGCGGTGGCACAGAGTGAGAGCCCAGGCAGGTCCACCTCCAGGGTCAAGTTGTGAGTTGGGAGGTGCGACGGTGCATGCCGCAGTCAAGTCTGTCCACAGTGTGTCTCTCAAGTCAGTTGAGGTCAGACGCGCGGATCCAACAATGCACAGCACTGCACCTGTCCAAGTCTCACTCCTCTTTCTCTCTTCACTCTTCTCTCACTCACTCACTCTTCTTCTCTTCTCTCGTATCTCGTCTCTCCCTCCTCTACCAGCTCTACACACATAGATACATAACCATACACGCCCACTCCCTCCCCATTCACACCATTCCTCGCATCCCGTTCAACACGGTCGCATTCACCATCTCCTAGCCACGTCAACCTCCACCCCTCCTTCCCAGCACCTCCCCCTTCACACCACCGCACAGCTTCGCTCGTGCAGGCTCCCAAGGCCTCTCGCGACGCCATGAGCCACCTCACCAACCCTCCCCCCGGCCCCGCCGGCGACGCGCGCCCGGTGCCCAGCCTCTCGACTGGCGTGCCCCCCGTCCTGACTGAGACGCCAGCAACGCCGATCGACCCCCCTCAGCAGCAGAGCAAGGGGCAGCCGGCGCGCCTCCGCCGCCTCGCAGCCAAGCCCCTCAAGCCGCTCAAGCTCGCGGCGTCGGCCATCTCGTCGGCGCGCCACGGCGGCTCAACCCCGACCCCCGGCACGCCGCTCGAGGAGCTCGACTACGTCGACGTCCGCCTCGCCCCGCAGCCCAACCGCTCGGGTACGGCGTCGTCCTTTGGCTCGAACGGCGATCACCTCGACGCCGAGCAGAAGGCGCGCAAGCGCCTCAGCTTCAACCGCAAGAAGGAGTCGCCCGCCGCCTCCCTCGACCCTGTGCAGGTCGCGTTAGCCGCGCGCGGCCCCCGGCGCCCGCTGGAGGGCGAGGAGCCGGCCGCCGTGCTGCGTGTGCGCGTCGTGCGCGCCGAGGATCTCGTCGCCAAGGACCGCAACGGCTTCAGCGACCCGTGAGTGCACTGCGTGCATGCCTGACCGAAGCTTTGTGTCGATGACCATGGCGCCCGCAACCCGCTTCACGACGCCCGTGGTCAAGCGCAGCCTCAACCCCTCGTTCCCACCCGAGTCGAGCACCTTTGATTACCCCATCTACCTGAGTCTGGCCGCGGTGATCGGCGGGCGCGGCCTCGAGGGCGTCATGTGGGACAAGGTGAGACTTCGGCGGGGCGTGCTGACAGCAGGACCTCATGCGCAAGGAGTACATGGGCGAGTTCACCGTCAGCGCCGTCGACTGGTTTGGCGGCCACGGCGTCCGTCTGTGGAACGACAACCTTCCAGTGGGTGATCGGCAGTTGCGTTGCTGACATGCAGGTCCAGACATTTGGGCTGATCTCTTCGCGTCGCCGCCAGAAGGTCTCGGGGAGCGTCTCGCTCCAGATCGGGTTCCTCCCGCCTCCAGGCTCGGATGCACAGGATGCGCTCAAGAAGGCGACGTCGATCTACGACAGCATCCTCTCGCGTGCATTCATTACTGGCGAGAACATGAGCGTCTTAGGTGTTCCTGCGGTACGTCATTGTTTGGCCGACACCCGACAGGGGTTGCTGCGCACGACAACGTATCCTCGCTGACATTCCAGCACGAGGGCATCGGCACTGTCATGGTTTCCCGCGACGGAGAGGAGACGACCCAGAAGTCGCGCTTCCGCGTGCTGGGCTCTGCCATGACCAACCCATTCTCTGGCGAGAAGGACGCCGACAAGAACCACCTCGTCTTCGACGAGTGCGACCTCAGCGACGACGGCCTGTCCAGCTCTGATGACGAGATGGAGGACGCGCTCGAGGGTGACGAGGACGGCTACCTGCGCGAGTCGCCTGGCCCTATGGACCACAACCCGTTAGACGACGCCGGCGAGTACCTGTCGACGTCTCCTTCGGCGGTCGACGTTGGCAGCCGCCGCTCGAGTGGTGGCTCGACCCCTATAACCGCCAGTGCGCCGACGTCGTCGCGGCGCCGTCGCATCTTCCGCCGCAAGGGTAGAAAGGGCAAGACGTTCCACCTCTCGCAGGGCCAGGGCAAGGGTGTACAGGGCATTGTGGTGATGGAGGTGTCCAATGCCACCGACCTGCCCAAGCTCAAGAATGCCCTCCGCGTCGGCTGGGACATGGACCCATTCGTGGTCATCTCCTTTGGCAAGAAGGTGTTCCGCACGCGCGTCATTCGGCACTCGCTCAACCCTACGTGGGACGAGAAGCTCCTCTTCCATGTCCATGAGCACGAGACGAGCTTCACCGTCCAGATGGCCGTGCTGGACTGGGACAAGGTGTCGGGCAACGACATGGTCGGCCACTGCACCCTCCCGCTCGCCGAGCTCATGGCGCTTGCTCCCAAGCCTGACCCGGAGACTGGGTTATACGCCGAGGGTGAGGACGGCAAGCACGAGAGCAAGGAGTTTACGCTGCCGATCGTGACGGCCAAGGACAAGTCGTGGGAGGCGCGCCACTCGCCCACTCTGACTGTGCGCGCCAAGTACGAGCCGTACGATGCGCTCCGTCAGCGCTTCTGGCGCCAGTACACGCTCCAGTATGACTCGGACGACACGGGCACCATGTCGTTCGTCGAGCTCACCACCATGCTCGACTCGCTCGGCTCAACCCTCACCACCCAGACCCTCGAGAGCTTCTTCACCCGCTACGGCAAGAACCCGGACAACGGCGACGAGCTCACGGTCGACGAGGTTGTGCGCGCGTTAGAGGAGGAGGTGACCAAGTCGCCCGACCAGAAGCGCAAGGTCACGTCCATGACCGACGTGGACACGAACGAGCTCAACGAGCGGTTACTGGCGGGCTGGCCCAAGCCGCAGACCACCACCGACAGCAGCAATGCGTCGACTATCTCTGTGCGCGACGAGTCCAAGGCGTCGACACTGCCGCCCACCGATGCCCCCTCACCCTCGAGCTCGGACGCCGAGGACTCGTCGGAGCCGCAGAGCGACGACCAGTTTGAGCGTGTCATCAACATCAGGGAGTGCCCGCTGTGTCGCCGGCCTCGACTCGGCAAGCGTAGCGAGAAGGACATTATCACCCACCTCGCCGTCTGCGCGTCTGCCGACTGGAACCGTGTCGACAGAATCATGGCAGCGAGCTATGTCACATCGAGCCAGGCGCAGCGCAAGATGCTCACCAAGCTAGTCAACAAGGTTGCCGTCGGGCGCTACTCGCTCGGTGCCAACTCTGCCAACACAATCGTGCAGGATCGCTTAACTGGCCAGCTGCAGGAGGAGAAGATGGCCGTGTACGTGCGCATCGGTATCCGCGTGCTCTACAAGGGTGCCGGGTCGCAGATGGCGCGCGCGCGTGCCAAGAAGCTGCTCAAGTCGCTCTCCGTCAAGCAGGGCATCAAGTACGACTCGCCGGCCTCGGCGGCCGACATCCCTGGCTTCATCGCTTTCCACCATCTGAACGTGAACGAGATTGCCGACCCGCTCGACTCGTTCAAGACGTTCAACGAGTTCTTCTACCGCAAGCTGCGTCCTGACGCCCGCCCGCTCGACGAGCCCGACAACCCGGGCCGCCTCGTGTCGATGGCCGACTGCCGCATGATGGCGTTCAACACCGTGAACCAGGCATCCCAGATCTGGATCAAGGGCCGCGACTTTACCGTCTCGCGCCTCCTGGGCCCGCGTTACGCCTCTGTTGCGCACAAGTACGACGGCGGCGGCCTGGCCATCTTCCGCCTGGCGCCGCAGGACTACCACCGTTTCCACTCGCCGGTCCGCGGCCGCATCGGCAAGATTACCCACATCGACGGCGAGTACTACACAGTCAACCCGCAGGCGATCCGCTCCTCGCTGGACGTGTACGGCGAGAACGTGCGCCAGATTGTGCCCATCGAGAGCGAGGAGTTTGGCACCGTCATGACCGTGTGGGTCGGTGCGATGAGTGAGTATCTAGCCTGAGTGGCGCGTTTGGACAAGCTGACATCCAGTGGTCGGCAGCATCGGCACGACGGTGAAGGAAGGCGAAATGGTCGAGCGCGGCCAGGAGCTGGGGTGGTTCGCGTTTGGCGGGAGCACGATCGTCGCGCTCTTCGAGAACGGGCGTGTGAGCTGGGACCAGGACCTCCAGGACAACGCTGCGGCGGCGATCGAGACGCTGGTCCGCGTCGGCATGGGCATTGGAAGAGCCGAGTAGCGCGAGCGCGATTGCAGAGTAGACGTATAGCCGTTAGAAGCTTCCATGTAGTATATTTGTCTCGGTCTTGATACTGTTACAACTCTATCAGCGGGCGCCGCGCGCGGCGCCCTTCTACGCCACACCCTGTTGCCCCCACCTGTTCACCTGTTCAACCTGTTCGGGGCTCCAGGGCGAGCCGGCGGTTACCGAAATGTGGTGGGCGGTGGGCCGGTTGGACGCCGCACGAGGCCGGGGAAGGCCCGGCAGCGGCGCGTGCGGAAAACTTGTCTTGTGCCGGCAACACAGAAGGGCCGGGCGAGCTAACGTTCGATGGGCGCAGGCGGGTACTGTACATGCGTGAAAGTCGCCGGGTAGGCGGATGCGGAATGCAATGATGGTGCGAGAAGGGAGCGCCTACGATGGGTGCGCTACAGCCGTGCGCCCCCCGGGCCGGGGTTGACCTCGCGCTCCCAGCTCCAGCGGTAGACGAGGTCGTTGTGCGCCTCGATGCGGAGGCGGCGGCGGCCCTCGTCGTCCCCGATCGCCTCGAGGTCGGCTAGGAGCGCGGCGTGCGCGGCATCCAGGCGGCGCTGCCACGCGTGCTGCCGCGCGCTGGGGTGCGAGCTGTGCGGCTGCGGGTGCAGCTGGCGCGCGGGGACGTCGGCGGCCTCGTGGGCGTGCTGTGCGCGTGGTGGGTGGGGCGGCGACGGGTGGCGCGGCGGCGATCCGAACTGCCGCGCGCCATAGGGTGAGGGCTGGCGGGGGGCAAAGGAGCCCCCGAGCGGACGCCCAAAGGAGGGAGGGGTGAATGGAACGAAGGACGGCGCGGGGGTAGGCATGTACTGCGGCATCGCCTGCGGCATCGCGGAGGCGTGCAGCTGTGGGTGGGGGTGGCGCGCGGGCTGGGGTCAGCGCGGACGAGGGGGGACGGGGGAGGGGGAGGGGGACGTACCGCTGCCCACTGCTTCGGGGCGTAGGCCCTGGTCATGGCGAGGTGAGGTGAAGGATGGAGTGGAACGAGACGTTGACGCGAAAGATGTTGTTCACGTTGCGTTGGCGGGATTCGCATGCCGCGTGCCGCACTGTCGCCGGGTAAGTGTGCCGGTAACCGGTGATGTCATGTCAATTTTGTCGCAGCGGCGACTGCGGCGCATCAGTGGCGAGGAGGCCTCGAGGAGGGCATCACGGCCGTCACGGAGTGTGCATCGCGTACGTGCGTTGGACAGATCTCGCGGACTGGGTGGTGTGGTGAGGACCCCGTGCAGGCTCGGAGACGCCGACAGTTCCCCGACGAGATCCGCTGCCGCAGATTTCCGCTCGAATTTGTGTCAGCGCCACTGTCTTGAGCACTCCGTGGCGCGGAGTGCCTCTGAATGCACGCAAACACGCGCGCGTGTTCTGCGGCGCGCTGCGAATGCGGGGCGTGAATGGCGGCCCTTATCGCGGCGCCACTGGTCGTGCACGCGTCGCGCCGAGTAGTCGTCGGAGGCCACCGAGATCTCTGCGCTAGATCTCACACATCGAGCACGTCATGTCATAGTATAATACTGGATTCGTAGAGCTACATTTGTACAGGGTGAGGATAGAATACCAACGGAGATGCTCTGGGAGCGACGACGGGTGTCGTGGGTAGAAGCTGGGAGCGACGAGAAGCCGTGTGTGGAAGGCGGGGCATGGAAGCCGCGAGGCTTCCGAGGAGGCCATACCCGATGGCGGGCGAAGGCGGAGGCGCGGCACGAGGCCATTGTTGCGGAGGGTGAATGGCCTAGGGCACGTCGAGGTCGGCGGGCAGCGTGGACGTTATGCTGAGCGGGGAGCGCGCGCCCGTGCTCTGCCGTTTCTGGGGTCTGGGGCGCGGGGTACATGTCTGCTGTCAGCTGGGAACGAGCAGCAGCTGACTCACGGAAGGCTCGGCGACGCGCGCGAGGCGCGGGTCCTTGCCCCGCGGCTGCGTATACGGATATGGGGTGGTGTGGTCGCGCGTGGCCTGCTTGCTCTCCTCGCTCGAGGCCGGGGGCAGGTTGAGGTCCTCCTTCTCCTCCTCGGGCGAGGTGGGGGGCGATGGCGAGGTGGACGACGACGGGGAGGGGAAGGACGTCGCGCCGCACGCGTGCAGCGCCGCGTCGAGGGAGGTGCAGGAGAAGGCCGTGCTCGAGTTGGTGCGCTTGGGGACGGCGGAGCGGCCCCGGCCCCGCGGCTCGGGGGCACATGCGCGGCGCTGGAGCCTGCTTGCGCTCATGATATGGGGTGGGAGGGTGAGGGTGAGGAGCGATAAGTCGGGAGATCGGCGAAAGGGGGTGGTGTGCAGGGGGTGGTGTGCAGGGGCTGTGGCTGTGGCGTGTGGGTGGCAGTGACGGGGGTGTGTGCGTGGTGACAGTTGGTGAAGAGGACAGAATGCAATGCGGAGCGATGAGGAGGCATGGAGGCACAGGAGTACGTCCAACTCTGTCTCCGGTGCCGGAGCGATGGCGGCCGGAATGCGGAGAATCACCTGCCACTGATCGACGGAAAGCGGAACAGGCCCGGACCGGCGGCGGAGGCTGCCCCGCGTCCTCACCCAAATTCGGACATGTCGGGGGGCGTCGGAGCGACGTCGCCACTCGTCTGCCGTTAGCCTCAGAGCTCAGTGGCCACTGATAGCCCGTGCATTTGCGCACTGGCCCCGCTCGCGATCGCTCGCTACGCCGCCCGCGAGCCGAACTGCGGCCGCCGGCAGATCGATCGACCGAGCTAGCGCGCTGTCTCACTTGACGGCTTCTGGCCATGCCGGGACGTTCCAGCGATCCAGCGCAGCGAATCCGCGAATCCAGAATGCAGGAATCGGGACACCAATTCGGGCATGCCCGCCTCTGCGCCCGCGCAGCGCGCCCGGCGCCCAGACATGCCACATGTCTCGGCCCAGCGTCTCGGAATGCCTTGGGCGCGCGGTGCCGGGCGTAGCCTATCGCCCCACCCAACTCTGCTGCGCGCTCCATAGGCTGTAGATCTTTCGACGGTGCTGCGCCCGCATAGGCCAGAGGTGGAGACGCGGTCACGGTCGCTGCCCGCTGTAACGCGCACATGACCTTGGCAGTAATGTACAAGAATGTGGCTAGTGCGTATCTAGCCTCGGGACGGACCGGAGCGAGACATGGTGCTGATAAGGGATTTGCCCCCGCAGGCCCGCAGCATTCTCCTCCACCGTCCCGTGGGGTGTGCTGGTGTCCCTGACCGTCGCGTGGCAGAAATGGTGCTTATCGCGAGTCCGTGCCAAGCGCGCCACAATCATGCCACAAGTGTGCGGAGAGGACGAGATGCAGTGGCGGCGCAGAAGCGTATCTGCGGCGTACGGGCGCGCGATGCATGATCGTGTGTGATAGCCACAGCCACCTTGTTCCCCCGCGTCCAATGAGGGGCACTGCTGGCGTCTGCGAGATGCTCTCTGCGCCACGGAGACGGAGGAGCGCGACGGCCTCCTTGATGGACTCGGCTCACGTCCGAGTCTGCTCGACACATTCATAAAGGACGCCAGATTCACACCGCCAAAGCCATCTTCACTACTCTACTCTGCTCTTCACTACTCTACCTCACCAGGTCACACGCCCACCATGGTGGTAAGTCTACCCCTCGCCACATCCCGCACCACTCCCCGGCCCGCGACACACGCATCTCATCGCCACCCCCGCTACCCCGCCCTCCTTTGGCCCCCACCCGCTGCCGAGGCTGACCGCAGAACATTTCCTACACAGAGACCTCTGGCGACATGCTCGCCACATACGCCCCCGACACGGACGCGGCGCTCTACAACCTGGGCGACATCGCGTTCGTGATGGCAGGCATGGTCCTCGTGTGGCTGTGAGTATCTCGACCCCACCCCACCCCCGCCCTCGCCCCGCGCTGACCCCAGGATGATTCCCGGCGTCGGCCTCTTCTACTCGGGTCTCGTGCGCCGCAAGAACGCCTTGTCGATGATCATGCTCTCGATGATGGCGATAGCGGTCGCTTCGTTCCAGTGGTTCTTCTGGGGCTACTCCCTTACCTTTTCCGACACGGCTTCCGTCTTCATCGGTGACCTCAAGCACTTTGGTCTCATGAACGTTCTCGACGCTCCCTCGATGGGCAGCAGCCGTATTCCCGCACTGGTCTTCTGCGCCTACCAGTGCATGTTCGCTATCATCACCGTGGCCCTCGCGTGCGGCGGCTTTGCCGAGCGCTCGCGCATCGGCCCGGTCGGTGTCTTTATGTTTGTCTGGCTCACCATTGTCTACTGCCCCATTGCGTGCTGGACTTGGAACGCCAACGGCTGGACCTTTGTTCTCGGCGGCCTCGACTTTGCCGGCGGCACCCCCGTCCACATTTCCTCGGGCACTGCCGCCCTCGCCATCGGCCTCTACCTCGGCAAGCGCCGTGGCTACGGCACCGAGCGCCTCGCCTACAAGCCCCACAACACGACCTTTGTCGTGCTCGGCACAGTCTTCCTCTGGTTCGGCTGGTTCGGCTTCAACGGCGCCTCGGCCCTCTCGGCCAACCTCCGCGCCGTCCAGGCCTGCATCGTCACCAACCTCGCCGCCTCGGTCGGCGGCCTCACCTGGATGCTCCTCGACTGGCGTCTTGAGAAGAAGTTCTCCGTCGTCGGGTTCTGCTCGGGTGCCGTCGCCGGCCTCGTCGGCATCACCCCCGCCGCGGGCTTTGTTGGTTCGCCCTCGGCCGTCGCGATCGGCTTTGTCACCGCCGTCGCCGCCAACTTTGGCACCAAGATCAAGTACCTTGTTCGCATCGACGAGGCGCTCGACGTCTTCGCCTCGCACGGCATCGGCGGCTTCATCGGCTGCGTCCTCACCGGTCTCTTTGCCGACTCGCGCGTCGCCGGCTTTGACGGCGTCACCGAGATTGACGGCGGCTGGATCAACCACAACTACGTCCAGCTCGGCAAGCAGATTGCCGACGCCGTCACGGGCATGGCCTGGTCGTTTGTCGTCACCACCATCATCCTCTGGGCGATGCACTTCATCCCCGGCCTCCGCCTGCGCTGCAGCGAGGAGGAGGAGATTGTCGGTGTTGACGACGCCTTCCTCGGCGAGTGGGCCTACGACTATGTCGGCATGGACCGCGAGATCGACCTCCCCTCTCCCGTTGAGCACCGCGGGCGCGCGTCGCCCTCGCCCCAGGAGAAGGCCATGGAGGAGACTCGTGTCCAGACCCCCGAGAAGGACGAGGCCAACCTCGACCTGAGCGCGTCGTCGAGCTCGCCCCGCGAGTAACTCTTGCCGTTGACATTATACTAGACAAACACACTCTCTTAATATTCCATGTGCTGTAGTTGTTCAGGGCGCATATGCATATAGCTAGGATCAAAGCGAACGGCGAGGACCGAGCGGCGAAGGCGCGAGGGCGAGGATGACGTGAATCGGGGCAGCGAGGATGGGCAGTTGGGTCCAAGCAAGGCTAATCTCAGGGGCGAGGGCGGCGAGATGAAACGGACTGAGAAGCGCTGGCGCAACGTACAGTACACGTTGCGAGGTTGCGAGCAGAGAGATCGAAAGCTTGAGGGCTCAGAGTGGGCCCCAGACCGGGCGGCGGGGCGAAGACGAAGCCAGGCCCAGGTCTGTGTCTCCGCCCCGACTGCGAGTAGAGTCGCCAGGCCCAAGCCAGGCTCCGATAGTGGTGACTGACCGCCACACTGCTACGAACCTCCCCGCGCGAGTGCGAAGCGGGGCCACACGTGAGCGTGAGAGCTCTCCAGTCTAACAGTCTTGGCCGCTGCGGCGCCCAACCGCACTCACTGCCGAACCTCGGTGCCAAGCAAAGTGCCACCACCTCGACCGCCACACTGTCTCACCTGTCCGCACACCATTGGCCCATCCGCATCTCACCCCGCGCCGCATCGCATCAGCCAATGCAGCCGGCCCCACCACCGCGCCCCGCTTGGCGGCCACGCCTTGGCAGATACAGTATGCATGTAGAGCAGCTCGGGCCACCGCGTATGGATGGCCCGGACGCGGCGTTAAGTCCCTGACTTTTCACGGGGCTCCCACGAGCGTATTGGCCACCCGCCCTGCGCCCGTTGGCCACCCGCCGTTAAGAGCCTGGCGCGCCTCTCGCTTCTCCACACCACCATGGCCACCCTCGCCCCCACCGAGTCGCGCGACAGCGGGTACAGCGTCCAGAAGCGGGCGCCGAGCGCGACGCGCGCCGGGCGCAGCGCGAGCGCGGAGCGGTTCGCGAGCCTCGCGGACAGGATGGGGCGCGCGCTGAGCCCTGGGCGCGCGCCGGCGCCCCGGGGGCTGATGGGTGAGTTGTCTCGCTTTCCCTTGCGATAGCGGGCACCTCGTGCAGAGGATCACGAGATCGGCATGCCTGATCGGCGTGCTATCGCGGCCCCACAGCGAGGAGGGATGGCTTGCACGGGCGACGGACGGGGGGAGAGATAAGGCGCGGGCGAATCCGAGGGCTACTGGTCCACGGGGGGAGATAGCGACTGCTATCGCCCACGTCTGCTTGCTCCGAGTCTACCCGGTCACGCACAATGGTGGCGGCGAGGGCAGAGGGAGGATAAGCAGAGGCAAGGCAGAGGGCCTGCAGTTGTGCAGAAGAAGCGTAGCTGTTGCTTCTGTTGTGTGGTGGGCCTGGGTGAGATCTGCGCGGGGGCCAATCACACAACTCGCTCCGATAGCGCCAGTGGCCGCCGTGCGCCCCCATGCCCGCTCTACGCGCAGCAGAGATCGGCACAGGATGTCTGCGGGCATGCGCGGGGCTGGCCCGACGAGCGCCAAGCACACGGACCTGCTGGGCACTGGCGCTGCGGGGCGCGCCGTCACTTGCAGTTCGCTTGCTGCTTGGTGGAGGAGGGCTGGGTCGGTCGGCTGACGGGTGGCGTGTCGCCACCCATTCCGCTATCATATCTCGCACCACTCGTTCTTTCCTTCCACACATCCCTCTAGCCTCACACCCACAGGCTAACCCCCAGAAACAATGAACGAGGAACCCCGCGGGCGCGACCCGCTCATCTCCACTGGCCGCGGCGGCGCCGGCAACATTGTCCGCGAGCTCTCGCGCGGCCCCGACGACGCCCTCGCCGGCGTCGAGCGCGGCCGCGAGATCCGCGACCGCTCCGTCGACAGAGTGAGTGCGCCGAGGCCCTCTTGGCCGTCGCCCGCCCGCCACCCTCTCCCCTCGCTAACCCCAGGCCAAGCACTCTGGCCGCGGCGGCGCAGGCAACATCCGCTCGCCGAGCCGCGACCCCAAGTCCCAGGCCATCTGCGAGGCGCAGGAGGACGCGCTGCAGGACGCGCTGATCGCCGAGCGCCGCGGCCGCGCCGAGAACCAGACGTTCACGACGGGCCGCGGCGGCGCGGGCAACATCGAGAACCGCAGCCGCTCGCGCTCGGCCGTGCGCGACGTCGCGTCGCCCGGCCCGAACCCCGCCTCGCCGCTCGCCAGAGTCGGCTCGTCGTCCCGCACCAGAGGCGGCCGCGAGGAGAGCCGCACCCGCGGCTTCCACGCCGGCCGCGGCGGGTACGGGAACATTACCGAGGAGGCGACCGAGGAGGAGCTCGCGCGCCGCGCGCAGGAGGACCTGTACGAGGCGCAGGTCAAGAAGAAGTACGAGGAGGGCGAGCCGCCTGCCCTGTGAGTGCGAGAAGCGGGGGACCATCAGGAGGGATCTGACGGACAGCAAGACGACCGGCCGCGGCGGCGCGGGCTCGGTCGCGCAGGACCTTGCGCCCATCGACCTCGAGAAGCTTACGCTCGAGGAGCGCGAGGCGCGCGACAAGTTTTACAAGGACGAGGCCAAGCAGCCGATGCGCGGCGGGCGCGGGTGAGTGGTGGCGAGCGGGGCCATGGGCGCTGCGAAGCAGCGGTGCCAAGACAGATCCATGGGCAGATCGAAGCTGGGGGGCGACTCAAGACGTCAGCTGACATCAGTGGCGCCGGCAACATAGTGCAGCGCGAGGAGCGCGGGCGCGAGACCAGCGGCCACCAGCACACGGCGAGCACGAGCTCGGTGTTTGGGAGCATGCTGCGCTCGCTGTCGCGCGCCGCGCGCGGCGAGAAGGAGCCGGCCAAGTAACGCGCCGGGCTCCAACTAGGCTAGACCAAGGCTTCACTGGCCCAGTAATGTTGTCGTATACCTTTACGTAGTTGTGATGTGCATGTTTACGAGCTGCGGGGTGGCGGGTCGAAGCGGCCCGAGCGACGCGGCAGAAGAGACTGAGCGCGAGGCGAGAGGCCAAAGGGATTGAGGTGGAGCGTAGTTGGGATGGGACAACAGTGCATCTAGTCTACTCCGCGGCCCGTGCTCCTCCGTCCGTGCTACTCCGTCTTGCGCTTGCCCCTCCGCGCAGCCCGCACGATCGCGAGCAGCACCCACGCCCACCCCGCCCACACCACGGCGGCCGTGACGATCTCCACGGGGAGGCGGTACCGCGCGTCGGCGACGGGCAGCTCCGCGAACAGGTCGAGCTCGGTATCGCGCATCTCCTCGCCGCGGTCGCCGCATTCGTACGCGGCCTCGATCCGCCCCGGCGCCCCCTCCCCGAACACGTGCACGTGCCGGGTCTCTTCTCCCCGCAGCGCGGCAAACAGCGCCTGCCAGCTAGCCCCGGCGGGGTCGGGCGCGAGGTACCGCGCGTGCAGGGGCACGTCCACCTCGCCGCGCATCACGAGGTCGAGGGTGAGGCGCGGGGTGCCGGGTGCGGACTTGAGGGAGAGGGCGGGGAGGGCGGGCGCCTCGGGGCGCTCGAGGTCGACTGCGGGCGGGGAGAGGGACCAGGACGGGCCAGACCCAGAGCCAGACCCAGAGCCGGGGAGGTTGGGCGCGCCCCACACGTCGCGCAGCTCGTCGGGGTCCGCGAAGAGCGCGTCGGGGAGGTGCAGGCGCAGGCGGAGGGGGCAGGGGAGGGACGCGGAGAGGCGCAGGTGCGGGTGCAGGGAGGGGGTGAGGGTTGCGTTGAGGGTGGGGATGGAGGGGGGCGGGCGCATGGTGGGCGAGGAGGAGGGCGAGGAGTGAGGAGGAGGAGAGTGGTCGTGAGGTGGTGAGGTGGTGAGGTGGTGAGGTCGAGCTGCATCCACCTCCACTCGTTTGGATTGCGCTGTGGTCTGGCCAGTACGGACAGGGGTCCACAGCATCTTTCAGACGCCAAGTTGGACGGTGCTGGGTAAAGCGTGTGAATTGGCACGATTGGCCCCCCGAAGTCTTCTCACCCCACCACAGCGTAGTTCAGTGCTGAGAATGAACGGCACTGTTGAACTCGCACCCCATGCCATTCCTGGCCATGTCAATCCTGGACACCCCATTAGGAAAGAGGGGAGACGATCAATCCAAGGCTAATGGTCGATTACTCGAAAGGTATTAGGTGGCCAGAGTTGACGTGGCCGGAATGGCGTGGGTTGGAGAATGGGTGCAGAATGGATCTGTGACGGCACTGTTCCAACCCTTGAGGTAACCGCGCTGTGAGGCCCTCACTGGTGGAAGCGGCTACAGCGTCGTTCAGGTTCTCACCCAACAACCTCCGTGACGTGCTGCACACACCGATGAGGCAGACGTTTAGCTCGCTCAGCAGGCCGTAAGTCAGCACTAGCAGCGAGGCTAGCGCTGGGCAGGGAGCACTCCTGGACGCAGTTAGTTGCTCACCACACGCGGACCCATCAGACTGCCAACACGCCACCACGCCTCAACGATACCACGCTCACCGCCTCGCCCACCCTCGCGCATAGGCATGACATACATTCCTACACCGGGTTTGCCTCGCGGTGCAGGTATCTACATAGTGGCCGCCCGGCCGGGTGCGTTCGTTGCATTAGGATGGATGGAAAGGGGTCAAGGAGGGAGTGGGGGGCCATCAATCACATCTAGGCAATAGAGTGCTCGGGGCGAGCGCGGGTGGGGCTCGAGATGACCTCGGCAATGTCGCGCACCTGCTGGTCGGCGTTGGCGTCGCGGCCGTCGACGACGTCGCGGATGAGCTCCATCGTGTTCTCGAGCGAGCGGCGGCGGTTCGATGGCGACGTGCGCGTCGTGCCGAGCGACGCAGTGCGCCCGTGGCCTCGGCGGAAGCTGCCGGGCGTGGTAGGCGAGGTCGGCGACGCTGGCGAGGTCGGCACACCGGACGCGATGGGCGACGCGGGCGTCGAGTTGGTCGATGGCGACGCGGGCATGTTGAGGTCGGGGTCGATGATGTCGGGCGGCAGACGCTCGTTCTCAATGTCCGACTTGCGCGCGTCGTCGAAGCCCTGGATGGCCTCCTTGATGCCCTCGGCGCCGTTGGCGAGCAGGCCGGCGGGCAGCGTCCCGGAGCCGGTGAGGCTCTTGAGCTCGGACACGCGCTCCGACTCCTCGCGGAGCAGGGAGAAGACGCGCGACATGCGGCCGACCGCAAGAATCTTGTTCTTGATGACCTGCCGCCGCTCGGCAGACACGTCGTCCGTCTCCATCTCGGGCGTTTCGGGGGTGATCATCGGCGTCTCCTCCTCCTCCTCGAGCTCCTCCTTGGTGCAGCAGTTGAGGATCGCGATGAGCATGTCGGTGATCTTCTCACCAACGAACGGCAGCGACCAGGTGAAGACGTCCATGAAGTTGGGCAGCCAGTACGGGTGCGGCGTGCAGTTGAACTGGCGAATGTTCATGACGTTGGCCTCGTACTTGAGCACAGCCGCCTTGTTCGAGTAGACGTCGAGGTAGTTGGGCGCCGAGAAGATGGTCATGACCGAGGGGAAGCCCGTCGTCTTGGTCTTCTTGTACATGCGGTAGCCCGCGTCCTGCGCCTCGTGGGCACGGATGATTGACAGGAGGTTGTTGCGCTCGAGGAACTGGCACGCTGCGTTGTACGTGAAGAAGTACGAGCAGCCGCGGACGTGGTTGTGGATAAAGTTCTCGGACGGGTTCTTCTCGTTGCCAAAGTCCTCTAACGGGTCGGCCCAGAGGATGTCGCACATGAGGCCATGGGTGGGCGGCTCACGGAAGCGGTTGATCTGGCGTCAGCTGGCGTAGATCGCGTCAGCTTACCGCCCGCAGGTCGTCCAGGGTGTGCAGCTCGGGCGAGAGACCGCCGTGGATGCAGAGGAACTGCTTGTTCATGATCGCCGCGAGGGGAAGGTTGCAGAACGAGTCCATGCACGCGTTGTAGACCGTCTCCGAGTACTTGTGCTTGCACTCGAGCTTGAAGGTGAAGTAGTCTGTGAGGTGGCGGCACTCGTGGTTGCCACGGAGGAGGAAGAGGGTGTCGGGGTACCAGATCTTGAGCGCCCACAGGTAGAGGACACACTAGGGTCAGATGCTGACGCGACGCTTGTCTCACCTCGATCGAGAAGTATCCGCGGTCAACGTAGTCGCCGAGGAACAGGTAGCGCGTGTCGGCGGGGTTGCCGCCGACCTCGAAGAGCTTCATCAGGTCATACTGTCGTCAGTCCGTGCTCGATCGCCGTCGCTCACGTATTGACCGTGGATGTCGCCGCACACTGAGGGTCAGCACTGAGCTCGGATCGCGCTGCTGCCACGTACCTGTGATGGGCGCGTCGACCTCCAAGAGGTTGGGCTCGGAGCGGAGGATCTCGCCACCCCTGTTGTCAGCTGGCATCAAGACTACACAGCGTACTTTTCGAGAATGTACAGCGCCTGCTCCTCGGTCAGACGACCCTCGCGGTAGAAGTGGTTCTTGAGAAACGCAATGTCGGGCTTGGACCTGTCCTGCTTGCTCCAGAACTGGTCGTCGGTGGGCAGGTACATTGCTGGAGCTTGCACCTGGGGGTCAGGAGGGTTCCACGACGCGCCATGGGGTGGGGTGGGGTGAGGTGTGAGGGGGAGGCGGAATGCGCCCCGCGCACAGAGCTCGACTCACATCCTTGACGACACGCTCGGTGGTGCTGACGGTCTCGCCATTCTCGAGGGTGTGCTGGGTAAAGTCGATCTCGGGGACGGGGATGGAGTGCTTGTTGGTGATGGCCCGGATGGCGTTGGCGGTCTGGGTGGTGGGGGACGCCATGGCGGTGGGGAAGGTGGGTCGCGCTGGCCCGGGAACTGCGGGGAGGCGAGGCTACGTGGTAGGGAGTGGCGGCGTGGGTGTAACAAGAGGTGGCTGGGCCGCGTCTAGAGGAGAATGAGGGAGATGAAGAGTAGTCAACAGACGGACCCAGGCGACGATTGAAGAGTGAGTGTGGGAGAGAGTGATGGGGAGGAGGGATGAGGTGAAGTGCGAGGGAGAGGGATAGAGGGAGCGAGGGGGTGGGATGTGGCGGCTATGGACGTGACCTGAGCGAGCGAGGCGAGGTAGAGAGTGCTGTGTCAATGGCGGTTGACCCAAAGCTGATCCCCCTTGCTTACCGCTTAATAGCGAACAAGTGGGCGTACGCGGCATGCCTTCCTTGTCTTCCCTCCGGATTAGCCCTGGATGATCGTGAATACGTAATTGTGCGCGACGCGGGTGCGCCCAACACACATCCCATCCCACCTGACATGGACGCGCTCCTGTCCTCACCCCCCTGGCGCCATACGTCATACCGCCGCTAACCCCGCAACACGTCAAGACGGCCACGTGCGCGCATCGTGGCGATCCCTCCCTTCTCTCCGGACCGGCATCTCATCTCGCGCGACCTCCCTCACCTTCCACCACCACCCACACCTCCACACACCATGCCAACGGTCGAGGACTACTTTGACGACGACACCGACCTCCCGCTCCCCTCGAGCTCGCGCCACCTCCCCAACACGGGCCTCCAGGGCGCCCTGCTCGAGGAGATTGGCGATGACAACGAGCTCGACCTCGACCGCATCACCGAGCAGGGCCGCGGCGAGTACGGCGCCAACGCGCGCGCCCCGCCCCCGCGCGTCAGCAGCCCCGGCAAGGGCAAGGCGCCCGAGACGGCCGCCGACGTCCAGCGGCCCCAGCAGCCGCAGATGGACCCCAACACGCCCATGGGCGGGTTCATGGGCGACATGATGAAGCTCCAGGAGGTCGAGGAGGAGCGCATCGAGAAGCTCCGCCGCACCTTTGGCAACACCAAGATTGCCCAGGACCCGAGCGTGTACAAGATGTGAGTGGAGTGAGGAGGGGCGGCGGAGAGGGTGCCGACCAGCTGGGTTACGACTTGAAGCTGACACCAGGTGGAACACGGTCTACCCGCGCTACTTTGACGCCAAGGTGTCCGTCGCGGACGGGCGCCGCGTGCCGCGCAAGTCGGCGCTCTGGTGGCCGCAGGCGACGCACATTGCGCAGGCGTGCGCCTCGCTCGGCCTCCCCTCCGTCCTCGAGCCCGAGAAGACGCACCCCGCGGACTGGGAGAACCCCGGCCGCGTCAAGGTGCAGCTCGAGCGCGACGGACGCCCGATCAACCCGATCGTCAAGAACCGTGAGTCGCGGGCGCTGATAGCTATCGCCGGTTATGTTCAGCTAACCCCAGGCACCCAGCTGTACGCGCAGCTCGCGCGGCAGATGCAGAACGCCAACCCCAAGCTCGTGCCGGCCGAGGCGGACATGAAGCCGCGGAACGGGCCCAAGCCCAAGGACGAGGGCAAGAAGAAGAAGGGCAAGGGGCCCGCCGTCAAGGCGCCGGCGCCGTTCGCGACGCGCCCGCCCGCCGCCCCGAGCCCCCTGCCGCGCATGGACGAGCGGCTGCCCGTGCACTCGCCGACGGCGGCCACGGGCGTGGCGGTCAGCTCGATCAAGCGCGACCTCGAGGCGGAGAAGGAGGCCAAGAAGAAGGGCCTCGGCCCGCCCGAGGAGGGCGCCAAGGCGCCCAAGATGAAGCGCATCATGGTGCGCGGGAAGCGGTAGGAGGTTTGCCCCGGCCCCGAGGGCCCGCGCCGCCTTTGCTCGCGCAGAGGACGCGCTGTTCAATATTATGCATCTCAAACATTGCGACCTATACAGATGGATGGCAACAGCGGCGGGCGGAGGGTATATATGGCGGGTATTGTCTGTGAGGGAATGGGGCGGCTACTCGCGCCGCTGGGTGGGCACAGTGATGGTGAAGGGCGGGAGGTCGGCGAGACGGTCGACGTTGCCGACGACGGCGGCGAGCTGGCGCTCGAGCGCTTCGGCGAGGTTGGACGGGCGCCCGAGCTCGCGGTACAGGCTCCACGTGAGCTGGAGCTGGGCGAGCGACGAGCGCACGGCGGCAATGTCCTCGGGGCGGTGCGCGACGACCTGGATGCTCTCATAGGAGGGAAGGGGCGGGGCCGGGCGAGCGGCCGCCGCGACGGGTATGGGTGCGCGATTGCGCGGCGTGTTGGAGAAGAGGTCTGGGTGAGTTCCATGTTGCCCTCATAACTCACTGTTAACGCGGCCGATGGACGCCTTCTTGCCTCCGCTGCCGGTGGACTTCATGCTGCCGGGGCCTGGGGTCAGCTAACTTCGGCGGCCACCACAGCTGACAGATACGTACGACTCTGCGCGGGGGTGGCGAAGGTGACCTGCCGGTCCGGGGGTGTGAGGGGCGGCCCCTCTCTGCTCAGGCTGGAGGGGTATGAGCGCGGCGACATGGAGGGCGGCGTCGGGACGTTGGGGAAGCGCGATTCCTTGGGGCTCTGCGCCGGTCTACTGAGCGAGGAGGGGTACGAGCCCGGGATGGTGGACGGGGGTTCGGGGACCGCCGGCAGCGTGGGGTGGCCCGCAGACGCCGTGGAGGTGCCGGGAGTCGGAGGGAGGCTGGTGGGAGTTGGAAGGCCCTGCGGCGAGGCAGCGGGCTGGTTGTTCTGGTTGTGGCCGTTGTTCTGGTTGTGGCCGAGGTTGGTGTGACTGGCGGAGCTGTGGAGGATTGGGCTGGGGTGCAGGGGGTGTGGGCTATGGACGTAGCTCGGCGGCGGGGTGTGGGGAAGGTTGGGCGGCGAGAGAGGAGGGTTGGGCGGAGGGAAGGTGGCGGAGCGAGGGGAGCTGGGCGAGTGGGGAGAGCTCGGCGAGCGGGAAGAGCTCGAGGGCCGGAGCGAGCCGTGCGAGCCGTACCGCGGCCCGGTGCTGAGGGTGCGGCTGCGCGAGGCGAGGGTGTTGCTCGACGCCTTGGGGGAGACCTTGGGGGAGAGTGTCGGCGCGAGGGAGGGCGGGGAGAGGGCGAGGGACCCGAATGCGGCAGAGGGCGAGTTGGGGTCGCGCTCCCAGTCGAAGAGGCCGAGGGCGCGGCTGAACGTCGAGCGCTTGTCTGGCATGGCGGGCGGACTTGGTGGGGCCGGGGGTATCAAGGTGAGATAGGTGAGGCGATGCCAAGAGTTGCTGCGGCGGAGGCCGGATAGGCTGGTGGGGGGCGGGAGTCTACGAGGTGGGGATGGAGCGAGCGAGGCGGTTGGAGTGAGATGTGAGGGGAAGTGAGGAGAGGGGAAGTGAGGAGAAGGAGGAGGAGAAGAAGAGTGTGAGGGTGGGTGATGTTAGATGTAGTCCTGGGAGAGAAAAGATGGGGATGTCGTTGACGGGGCGTGGTCGATCGCGAGAAGACAAACCGCGAGATTGGCTGATCGCCAAGATCGACAGATGAGTGGAGCGGGCACATCGCGCAGCTCATTGTCCATACGACAGGCTGCCGGCCTCTGCCGGCGGGCGTACTGCTCGGCAGTCGCGGCACTCGAGCGGCCGAGCTGCACGCGCGAGCTGCTCTCTGGATCTCTGTGTCATCTGCGAGTTAGTTTGAGAGGCTTGAGCGCTCGATCGTCGAGATGCGAGGACAGCATGACGACAATGATCAGCGTCTGAGACGGCGTGACCAATAGACCAAAGGTGGGCAGCTCGGAGATCGGAGACGGACGTTACGATGGCGACTGATTGCGCAGAGGCGCAGAGGGCGTGTAGGGGGCGTGGGTTAGTCATGTCAGGCGCGTCAGGCGTGGGTAAGCACCCCAGAACATCAGCTGCGGCGTGCGGCGCCAAGCGTACCCCTCGCCGAACACTGTGGAGGGCCTGCTCCACCAACTTCCCCGGGTTCCCCGCAGCTCGCCGTCGACGACACCGGCGTCAGCCCCACCCACCGGAGAGTCTAGAATGCCATTGTACGCTACATGGGCCTGTCCCACCACTCCTTCCACCGCGACCGCATCCCCACACGCTCGGTGCGATATCGCGCGACCTCGTCCTCGTCGACCTCGCTCTCGTAGTCGCTCCCTCCGGGCGTGTCCCACCCCTCAAAGTCGTCGCGGAGACGGTTCGCCCGCTCCTCCTCCTCGGACGAGCGGTTGCTTAACTCTGTCATGGGGAGTGTGTCGGCGGGGGTCGCCACGCCGTCGGGCGTCTGCCGCGAGCGCGAGGAGGGCGTGCGCGGTCCGCGCTGCGATGCCAGGGACGGGCGCGAGGCCAGCGAGCCGTGGCTCCCTCTCGCGGCGCGGTTGAGGGGCCGGCGCTCGTCGTCGACCTCGTCGTCGGGGACGACGTTACCCGCGTCGTCGAGCGGCACCTCAGCCTTCATGCTCTTCTGGTACTTGTGGTACGAGTAGAGCGCGATGCCGGAGATGGTGATGGCGCAGCCGATGATGTTGAGCGCTGTGAGCTTGTCCCCAAACACCCAGGCTGAGAAGGCGATCGTCGAGACTTCTTTGAAGATGCCGGCGATGGAGAGGGGGACGACACCAGCGCGCTGGATGACAAAGTACTCGCTCGAGACCATCGCGAACGCGAGCGCGCCAGGGAACGCGATGACGGCCACGCTCTTGAGCGCGATGATGGGGGTGGCAAAGAACGGGCCCGAGAAGATCTCGAACCAGCTCTCGAAGATGGCGGAGACGACGAAAAGTATGACGCCCATCAACGGCGCGAGCCAGAAGATGGTCGCAAAGGGGTTGCTGAGGCCCATCGCGCGCTTGTGCATGATGAGCTCCGTCAGGGCCCAGCGCAGACCACCTATCGCTGATGCCGAGAACACCATGACGATGCCGGGGATGGAGACGGCGGTGACGTTGAACACCATGAGGAAGACGCCGCCGGAGATGAGCCCGATAACGGACACGAGCTTGAACGAGTACCGCTCGAGCTTGAAGAGAAAGGCGAACATGAGGACGAAGATTAAGGCGGAGGATTTGCACATCGCTGGGGTTAGCGTCGAGCGCGCGGGACGGCTGGGGAGGATGGATGCGAGGAAGGCAGCGCGACTCACTGTACAGGCTCAACGTGATCGTCTTCAAGGAGAGGTTGGACAGGCCGATATCGCCGCCCGTCGACGCTGCTGTGGGGAGGATTCGTGTTCTGCCGTCAGCCACGCTCGCCGCCATGGCGCTGCTTACATGTACTCGCGGCGTGTTGGGCGCTCGACAGGGCGGAACCGCGGCACCGTCCACCGGATCATGCCCGCGCAGAACCACTGCACGACCATATGGCACGCCGTCACGAACAGGGGGTACGTGAAGCCGTAGTACTCGGCCGAGAACATCCACTTGTTGTACATGGAGAGGAGGGTGGCGAAGGCGTACCTGGTGTGAGCTGCATTCAGAGAGAAACCAGCTCGGCTGAGAGAGCGCGAGTTCCAGCCCGCGTAAGGATGCGTGGGCTCGTAGAGGCGGTTGGGGGGTGGGGGAGGGGGAGGGGGAGGGGGGAAGGGGGGAGCGATGTGGTGAGGGCGGGCACGGAACTCACCAGGAGAGGATGAACATGCCCGTCACTAACGCCGAGCGCCACCACAGCGCGCGCTTCTGCGCCCGCGTCGCCCAGTGGATCTCGGTGCCGTGGGGGTGCGCCGGCGGCGCCATGCCGTGCGCGCCGCGCGGCGGCTCATACCCCGGATGTATGTGTGGGGGATACACCTCGATGTCCGAGTGCTCGGACTCGGACTCGGAGTCGCTCGCCCGCGCCTTGCCCTTGCGCGCGTGGGTGTCGTCGCGGAACTCGGCGAGCAGCGCCGTGCTCGTGCCGGCGTCGTCGCCTTCCTTCATGATGGGAGTGGGGGTTGGCTACAGGCCACGAAGAAGGCCGGGTTAGCCGCGGTATCACGGGCTCATCCGTGTCGTGCGAGTGGGAGAGGGTGAGATGGGGGATCGAGAATGTTGAGACAGCAGGATGATTGACGTGGTGCAACAGCTAAGCCAAACCTAGATTCACCGTGCCGCCCTCCACCCTGGCCCGGTGGCCCGCCGCTGGCCCGCCGCCAGGGCTGGCACAACTCGGCGCGCCGCTGCTCTGGCCACGTGCGATTATTGACCTGTCGCCGAGACCTCCTTTGCGCCGAGTCACGGCTAACGATACCCAGACGCGCCGAGTCATTCCAGGTCGTGTCATCCATAGTCTACTACATGCGCCTGTCGGCCTAAAGTACCCCGCGACGTCGCCCTTCCACGCCTGCGTCGCTCGCCTCACCGCCTCACGATCTGCTGCGCCCCTCCTTACGCTGCCCTAACTAGCGGCCGCTGCGCCTCGTTCGGACTACACTCCGCCTAGACCAAGAGGTCCTCGGCAGCGCCGCGGGGACGCGGCACATCCGACTGGTAGTTGTTCCCGCCGAGGAGGTCGAGGTCCGCGAGCTGCGCGTACGGGTCGCTGCTGCTCGCTGCGGAGGGCGGCGCGTCCCCGTTCCCGTTGCCATTGCTGGCGGCGGCAGTGTGCACGGGAGCAGGGGCGGGGCGCGCGGGCACGGCGGGCGTCGGGCGCGGGTTGAACAGCGCAGTCGCCTGCACCAGGTGTCGGCGCGAGCTCGAGTTGAGCGCTGGCGAGTCGGGCAGGTACCGCGGCTTGGCGGTGCGGATGAACGTCTCGGGGTTCTTGTGGTAAATGGATCCTAACGTGCCGGTGTGGAGGAGGAGCTGGTCGAGCATGCCCTTGTCCATGCGGTCGGTCTCGGTCGAGATGACGGGCTTCTCGGAGAGGACTATGTCGCGCGCCGCGGTGGGGTTCGTCGTGAGGAGGCGCCAGTACATGAATCCCTGGGGTCAGCTGAGTCGATGGATCGTTCAGCTCACGCGATCCCGAAGATCGGGGTTCTCGGCCTCCTCTGTCGCGAGCTTGAGGACGCGCGGGAGGAGCTCCTGCGCTGCCGTCGGGCGGCGGATGAAGAGCTTGACCGTGGCCGTCAGGAGCGCCAGCTGCACCTCGGCCGGCTCCTCCTTAAATGCAAACATAAAGTCCTCGAGGAGCTCGTCCGAGTTCTCGATGCGGTCCGCGTACTGCCCCACGATCCAGATCATGGACGCCTTGGCCTCGGGCTCGTCGAGCACGTCGAGGTTCTCGCACAGCACGGCGATCACGCGCTCGTACTTGTTGGGGTAGCGGCGGAAGATGTCCTTGATGACCACAATCGCCTCCTGCACGACGTAGCTGATCTTGGTCTTCATGAGCTCGAGGAGCACCATGACACACTGGTCAGCCGCCGCCGCAATCTTGATCGCCAGCCGCCCGATCGAGCGCACCGCCTTGCGCACAAAGTCAACGTCGACCTCAGACGCGTACTCCTTCAGCTCGGCCAGCACCTCGCTGACGTTGTCCTCGCGCGTGAGGCGGTACATGATCTCGAGCTTGGCGAGCTTGACGTAGATCGGGTCGTTGTACTTGCAGAAGAAGACCTTGACCTCGTTCTGCAGGATGGCCGGTCGCCTCTGGATAATGAGGAGAATGTTGCGCAGGCCGACGTATTGCACCTCGGGCCCGGAGGATAGCAAGGTCACGAGCGGCGGGCCCATCTTGCGCTCGAGCATACTGATCAGCGACTCGTCCTCCATGTAGTTCATGAGGTAGAGGACGACCTTGATGGTCGTGAGCACGACGGCAGAGTTGGCGTGCTGCAGGCGCACCGAGATGCGCTCGGCGAGGGTCTCGGCGTCGAGCGACGACTGCGGCACAAACGAAAGCAGCGAGTCGAGGATGTATATCTGGCCCCACTCGGAGCACTCGCCCAGCGCGGCAACCAGCTTGCCCGCCACGGTCGCGTTGAGCCGCAGCGTAATGTCCGAGCTGCGCTCCGAGATCTCCACCAGCGCGGCCACCGCGTTGGCCACCACCGTCGGGTTGTGGTCGGCCAACAGGTCGCGCAGCATGGCGACAAAGTTCTCCTTAGCGATCGTCTTCTTCCCGTAGTCGGACGCATACAGCTTGGCGACGCTGCGGTAAGCTATCTCGAAAAGGACGTAGCTTACGCAATAGCGGCCGTCTTGCGGACGTAGGGGTCCTGGTCCTCGAGCGCATGCCGCAGCGGGTCGACGAGCGCCTGGATTATAGTGGGTAACGGAATCGAGCTCATGGTGCGGATGGCCAGACCCCGGATGAGGGGGTTGCGGTCCGCGCAGTCGGAGAGGAAGCCGCCGATGGCGTGCGCGACGTCTTCTGGCCGTGACCGTCCATAGTTGACGAGGTATAGGTAGACCACTGTTGTTAGCGCCCGGGCTTCGGGGCGTACGAGCCCACTCCCTCCCGACTCACTCTTCTTGATCTCGAGCACCTGGATCTGCATGCACTGGATCATGTCGGGAAACAATGGGGACACTGGTGTGAGCGGTCGGTCCGCCAGCTGGCAGCCAGCGCGGGACACTAGCGCCCCCGGAGTGCTCACTGTCGTTCCCCATGGTCATGTTGGCCACAATCTTCTTGAGCGCCGTCTTCTTCCGCGCGAACCCCTTGTCCCGCTTGTCGCCGGCATTGCGGAGCTCGTCGCGCAGATCCTGGATCTTGCCGCGGGCTGGGGTCAGCGGTGTCGCGAGCGATGCGCACTGAAGAGCTTGGCGTCCGCCATCGTGGTCGCGGCTCTCGGGTGTGTGGGGAGCTGGGAGGGAGGGAGGGTAGAGGGCCGAGGGGTCTCAGTCGGCGCCTGTCCGCTGAGGGATGCGAGTCGTTAGATGGAGAGAGAGTAGAGTACGGAGATGTGGATGGATGGTGGATGGACGACGACGACGAGGACGACGGTATGGCTGGCCAGGGACGCCTCCCTAGCAGGCACACCGCACGGGCCGACCCAAAGCGTCACCACCCAGGCCCAATCCACCCAAGCCCGATTTGGTTCCGCACCCGACCTCCACCCCGTGGATCAATGTTCGTGCCGTCCGGGTTGCAACAACACACCACCCAACATGAGCGAAGGCAGCGTCGCAGACCCGCTCGACCTCACTGCCCTCGACACCGACTCGCTGCTCGCCGCGCTCGCGGCCGTGCAGAAGGTGCGCGCCCCCCTCACCTTCTCCCTCCGCACTCCAGCTGGCGGACGAACCATCCAGCTGACACCAGGCCGTCCCCGACCTCCTGCTCGACGTCAAGCCCGTGCTTGCGCACCTTACATCACCGACCGAGGACGCCGACGAGGAGGGCGCCACCGCGGCGCGCGCTGCCGTGGAGCGGTATATGGCGACTGTGGATGTGAGTAGCGACGCGAGGGAGCAGCGGGGCAAGGCGGGAGGAAGGTGGGAACGGAGGTGGGAGACGGACTCGCCCCTGCTCGAGACTCAACTCCAAGCGAGTGGAGCGTTCCGAGCGCCGCCCGCGGCTCCGTGCCCGTGGACCGCTCCGTGCCCGTGGACCGCTCCCTGCCCGCGGCCCCATCCCACTCCCAGGCCACCCCGTCCCGCCCTCCTCCCCACTCATCTTGCTCTCCCTCCCCACCACACCTCCTCCGTGCCGTCAGCTGCCGTGCTCTACCTCGTAGCTGACCCCAGAAAATCCAGTTCATCCTCCGGCAAGCCGTCTTCTTCCTGCGCGAGACGCGCGCGGCGCCCTCCGTCCTCCGCCCGCCGCCGGCGGACGCGCTCCCGCGCCCACTGGCCAGCAACCTGCGCGGCAGCGGGGACGGGGACGGCGAGGCGCAGCTCGGCCTCTACGCCCTGCGGGTGGAGGTCGCGACGCTGCGCGACATGCTGGCCTCTGTCCAGGCGGGGAAGGGAGGGCAGGAGGGGCACGAGGGGCGGGCTGAGGCCATGGAGACGGCGTAGAGAGATGCTTGTATTAGATTAGTAGAGCTTGGCCTCCGCGGCCGTCGCATGTACGAGGTAGCCGTGTCAGGTCGAGCGCAGGGTGGGCCTGTTGCTGCCATCGCCCCTCCCGGCAGCGCGCACCTCTGAGGAGCAGTGGGCCTCGAGGACCTCTCCCCAGGGCGCTTGCCAGTGCCACAGCAAGGACTTCTCGCACCTCGGTCCTCAACATGTCGTCGCTCTGACCCGGTAAACTCGTGTGGAGCGGCATCGAGCGCGCGCTACGCGAACGGTGAGCCCGCGAGGCGCGCACAGGTCTGTGAAGCATGAGCAGCAGGTGGGTGCATGAATGTGGCGCGTTGGTCGTGTCAGGCAGCACACTGTGTCAGTCATAGTGCGAGTTAGTCAACCCCAGGTGTCGCAGGCATCGCTAAGCCCCACGCTCTACACACGCTGCGCATGTACACGATACATAATTCATAGCGGGCTAGGTGTCTCTACAAATAGCGCCATGACGAAGGGTATGCTGAACTAAAAGAGGAGCGAAAAGCGAAGGTCGTACACAGCGCCAGAGAGCGCTAAACTTGGGGACTTATAACATCGCAGCACCTAGCAGGAGCAGCAGCGAAGGCAGCGCCGGAGCGCGCGCTTACGAGCGCTCACCGCGGAGGCGGCGGGCGAGCTGGAGGTCCTTGGGCTGGATGGTGACGCGCTTGGCGTGGATGGCCGCGAGGTTGGTGTCCTCGAAGAGCGAGACGAGGTACGCCTCGGCGGCCTCCTGGAGAGCGCCGATGGCGGAGCTCTGGAAGCGGAGGTCGGTCTTGAAGTCCTGGGCGATCTCACGGACGAGACGCTGGAACGGGAGCTTGCGGATGAGGAGCTCAGTCGACCTGGGGGTTAGTAAGCATGCATGTCTTGGAGGAAGGTAGGGGATACTCACTTCTGGTAACGACGGATCTCACGAAGAGCGACGGTACCGGGGCGGTAGCGGTGGGGCTTCTTGACACCGCCGGTAGCGGCCGAGGGAGCCGACTTGCGGGCGGCCTTGGCAGCGACTGTTGGCCAATCCAGGAACGGGGGCGGATTTGGAGGGCGGGCGCCGGGTGGGAGGGAAGGTCACACAAACGGGGGGGAGAAAGGTCACCAGGCAGGACGGGGGAAGGGGGGAGTGGGCGGTGGGCGGTGCGTAGCGAACAATGGGGAAAGCGGTGGAAGCATGCATGGGGCACGGTCAGCATCGTGTCAAGCGGTGTTGCCCCCGCCTGGGTGGGCGGAGGAAGGTGCGGACTCACGCTGCTTGCGGGGCGCCTTGCCACCGGTGGACTTGCGGGCGGTCTGCTGTGGGGGTGTTAGTCATCCGCGCAGTGTTGGAGTGATGTGGAAGTGATGGGGTGGTGCCATGGTCGGCGGAGTGATGCTACGGTGGGAGGATGGGGGGAGGTGGTGAGCGAGGAAGGTCGGGTGGCGAGGACGCCTCCCGCATGCAATGGTACTCGCCCATGCATGGTGGGGTGCACCATGCATCGGACGGCGCGCGCATGCATGCACGGGGTGTTGTGGGAGTGGATGAGGTGTGGTGGTGGTGTGCGGCGGAGTGCATGGTGGGGAGGAGGAGGTGGTGTTTGGTGGGTACGTGGGTGGGTGCTACGCATTTCTTCTTCGTCTACATGCTCCAAGTGGATTGT
>JAMALN010000229.1:0-16300 GCA_023630115.1 Cutaneotrichosporon sp. PK4640
CGCAGCTCGCGCTTCATGTCGCCAAACGTGCCCGCGCTGTGCCGGTTCTCCCACGCCGGGTTGTAGGGCGGGAGCGTTTCCTGCCGCTGCAGCGTGTCCTTGGCTATGGGGACGCGGCCGGCGGCCGGCTGCTCCGCCCCGGGCGGGAGGGAGATGGCGATGCCCGGCTGCGACGGGCCGGCGCTGTTCGCCGTGAGCGCAGTGTGCGCCGCGCTGATCGCGTCGTACTTGAAGG
The DNA here is from genome assembly GCA_023630115.1 of Cutaneotrichosporon sp. PK4640. NCBI lineage: Eukaryota > Fungi > Basidiomycota > Tremellomycetes > Trichosporonales > Trichosporonaceae > Cutaneotrichosporon > Cutaneotrichosporon sp. PK4640. The sequence continues at coordinate 236 of JAMALN010000229.1, forward strand.
GGTCCGAGTCGGTCGTGCCGCACTCGCTTGGGCGCACCGCCGAGAGGGGGGGCGGCTCGCTCTTCGCCTCCAGGAGGTTGGTGTGCACCACCAGCGGCGAGCCGCTGAGGCGGCGCTCGCTCTTCGGTGGCCGAGGTGGGGAAGCCAGTGTCGCGGCGCTTGCGCCTGCCGCAGCCGCGAGCGTAGAAGTAGAAGCAGCAGCGCCCGCGCCCGCCATGACCGCAGTTCCCGCCCCAGACGACCCACCCGCGCCTGGACTCTCGCCCCGCAGCTCCGATAGCCCGAAGTAGCTGCTCTTGGGGGTGTCGGGCGTCTCGGGGTCGGGGTTCGTCATGCCCAGCTTGCGCGTAGGTTGTGCCGCGCCCCAAGCGTACGATGACGAGGGCGTGCCCGTGTGCGCGGCCCGGTCTATGGGGCTGGGCTCGGGCAGATAGTGGTCCTGGTACATCCGCGCCTCGTGCCAGACGTCGTCGTCGTTGTAGCTGTAGCTGTGCCGCTGACCCACGCCGGCTGCTGTGCCGGCTGCGGCCGCACTAGCCAGGGCGGCGGGCGCCCCCGACCCAGCGCTCACCAGCTGTCTCGTGCTCGAGTCCGGCGACGGGTCTATCGTCGACAGCTGCGAGTACGCCGAGTACTGCGAGTTGGGGTTGGACGACCGCGCGTTGCCCTCCGTAGCGGTCGCGCAGGGGCCGGATGGGTCGTAACGCTGGAACTGATCGTAGTACGGCTCGTAGGTGGGGTCCGAGCTGAGCGTGGGGAGCGTCGCGACCGGCGACAGGGGCGTCCAACTCGGGCGCGGTGGCATCTGCGGGACGCCGTCGTAGCGCTGCTTCCTGCGGCGGTGGCGGCAGAAGAGGAGGAGGCCGACGATGGCGCCGATCACCGCCGCTGCGCCGACCACACCGCCGACGATCGCGCCGATGTTGGCGTGCGTCTTCCCACCGGTTTGGGCTATCTCGCTCTGGATCTCCCCCGTCGCCGTCTTGGACACAATCACCGTAGTGCCATTCTGCACAAAGGTCGTGGGCTGCGTTGGGGTCGCTGAGGTCGTTAAGAGGGTGTTTGGGTCATCGGTGACTATGACGGTCGAGGTCGAGGGCGGGGGTGGTGGCTCCTGCGTCGTCGTATCGGGCGGGGGGACGATGGTCGTGGTGGTTGTGGACGTTGGTGGCTCGGACGTTGGGGGCGTGCTCGTGTCAGGGGTGGAGGTTGGAGGGGTGGACGTTGGTGGCGTCGAGGTCGGCGGGGTGGACGTTGGGGGAGTGGACGTGGGCGGTTCAGACGTCGGGGGAGTGCTCGTCGGCGGCGTCGAGGTCGGTGGGGTGCTTGTTGGGGGCGTGGACGAAGGCGGGGCAGATGTTGGGTCCGTTGACGACAACGGTGGCTGGTCAGACGAAGGGGGCGGGTCTGAGCTGGGGCCTGGGATCGAAGGAGGAGGCGCCGACGTGTCCGACGGGATGGGGTCTTGTCGCCTGTACATGCGGCCGCGGCCGGCGTATCTAGCGACGATGCGAGGGGGCATTGTGCAGTGCTGTGCGGTGCTGAGCAGCTGTGCTGATGGATGCAGATGGATGGATGGTGAGTGCGAGTGTGAGGGTGTGACGACGAGTCGCGCCAAGTCTAGTGAGACGCGTCGAGGGTCATTGCGTGGGAGCGAGGTCGAAACGAGTAAACGAGTGTGCCGCGTGTAGGTATGTTTGTGATCGAGTCGTGTCGGGGTCGAATCAAGCTTGACAGAGATATAGAGGGCAGAGGTGAGGCAGTTGAGAGATGTAGTAGAGATGACGACGACAGAGACAAGAGTGATGATGAGGAAGCATTAATGTTGGCGTGCACCGCCTCATCAGAGCTGGAGGATGTGACCCTCGACGTTGCTGTTCTTTCCGACTGCAGACGCCGATCATTCTCCTCTTCTGTTGTTTGTTGATCAACCTATTAGATCCATTAGAATGTACTATTACTGTCTATTTAGGGAAGGGTGCATTGTCTGAGGGTTCCACCTGCACTGCCCATCAGACTCTCAAGGCGTACGTACACCTCTCACTCCGCACTCCGCACCGAACAAGCGCAACTAGTCCGGCATGCAGCCTGATTCACCGGCCCGTCAGCCGGTCTCAGGCGGGATGGGAGGCACCACGCGAGGCCGTGGAGAGGCCTGCTCCGAGACCACACGGCAGCAGAGGGTGCGGCTGGGTGCTCTCCTTTGGTGGGTTTGGTGGGGGAGGCGCGTCGCGCGTGCGGAGACGGACGGTGGCGGCTGGGTGGCGCACTAGTGCCAGGGATTGTGGAATAGCGCTATGCCGTAACCTTGCCGTCTCCATTCATCTGCAAAGTCCGCCGGAACTGCTTTCGGCGCCCAGCGGAGAGCGATCACCTCGCTGACCAGCACGCACATGCAGAGCTTGGCGCGACAAAAAGGCATGGTCGACTCGAGGATCGAGGGCTCGGACACTCCCCCGCTGAAAATAGCTCGTGTCAGGCGGTGCTCGGTCCACCTCGGGGCTCTGCTGACCTCGAGATCCCATGCCGCCTTGACCCCCTACCAGCTCTGCCGTTCAGCCGCCGACACTCCTCGCATCCTCTCGCTCCCCGCTCGGCTCCGGCCCATCCCAACAGATGCATCTGATCGACAGTCTACGACTTGGCCGGCCTGGCCCCCTCCGCGGGCGCCCACTCGGCGCGGTACATCGGCGGCAGCGTGGTGGGGAGCACCACCCCCGCGTCCTCCTCGTGCCTCACCATGTCGGGCGACACGTGTGCTGGCTGGGCGGGGGCGGGGAGGGGCGGCGCGACGGTCACGACGGGCGACGCGGTGGTCGACGTCGAGAGGGCGCGTGCGGGCATCGGCGGACGCGCGGAGCTCGAGGGGTACGCGTGGCCCGCGACCGGCGCGGGCGCGTACCCCTCCACAGGATAGTACCCGGCCTGCGGGTACCCGCCCGTCATCTGCTGCGCCGGCGCCATCTGCGCCTGTGGCGCGAAGCCGTTCCCCTGCTGCGGAAATTGCTGGCTCTGCACGGACGGCGCATAGCCCGTCCCCTGCGCCTGCATCGGTGCCGGGTATCCCTGCTGCGGGTATCCCTGCGGGTAGTGCTGTGCGTGCTGCTGCTGCTGGTAGTGGCCGTCGTAGTCGTAGCGCTCGTTATCGAGGATGCAGGCCCCCGGGCCGGCGTACGGCGCATATCCCTGGCTGAGGCTGGGCTGGCGCGACGGCGCCGGCGGGCGCTGGAAGCTCTGCCCGTGCTGCGGCGGGTGCGAGACAGCACTGCTCGCCGCCGTCGCGGGGTCATAGTACCCGTCCGGCCCGGCGTAGACATACTCGACGCTGTCATACCCCTCGTACCCCGAGCGGCGGGGGCGGTTCGTCAGGCCCGTCATGCTGCCGGTGCTGGCGTTGCGGCCGAGGTTGGAGGGTGCGGGCGACTGGTTCCCGGGGACGGGGTAGTAGGGGTCGAGGGCGATGGGGAAGTCGGGGTCCATGAAGAGGTGGGAGTCGCGGGGGCGGCGGCGGGTGCGCTTTCTCAGCCTAACGATCAGTAGGGCCGCGAGGGCGCCGACGACGACCGCGCCGCCTATCGCGGCACCGATGATCGCCCCGAGCGGGACGGGTGCGGCCGCCGCGGGTGGGGAAGAAGAGGCGGAGGGCGAGGGCGAGGTCGATGAGGCCGAGGTGCTTGATTCCGAGGAGGAGCTGGGCGTCGAGGTGGGCGTTGAGCTGCTGGTGCTCGACTCGGAGGTGGTCGTCTCATCTGAGGTGGTAGGTGTCGGGGAGGGGGTGGAGGACGTCGAGGATGAGGGTCTGGCGGAGGAGCTCGGGGAGGAGGACGACGGCCTCGCAGAGGAGGTGGGGGACGAGGGGGTGGGCGCCGAGGTCGTCGGCTTCGGGGGCGTTGACGTGGTGCTCGGCTTCGGCGTGGACGTGGGTGAGACGACGGCCTGCCGCACGTGGTTGACTGGGTGGTGGGCGCATGGGGTTGGGCGCGGACCCTCGCGTCCCCTAGCGCGAGCTTGGACGGCGGAGCGGTCATCGAAGCAGAGCGCCGCGGGCTTGGGTAGTGGCTGGAGGTGGGGAGGGGAGCGCGGGGCGGGGTGCGGCCGTGACCATCCCCATCTGGCGTCAGCACGGTCTCAAGCCCGGTGGCCATGGCACCGGGGGCATCCCGCTGGTGTGCAGGCCAAAGTTCGAGGGACGGGCGGCACACTCGGAGGCGCCTCGCCTCTGTTGGCGTCTTCCGAAGCAGCGCCCATGGCGGCCGGGGATCGGAGGTCTCCGCTCCGTGTCTCCATCTGTCGCCGACAAGACCAGGCATGCGCGTGACCGTACCGGCGGAGGGAGGCCGGACGAGCCCGACGCGTCGCCACCCCCACCTACTCGAGTTCTTCCTGTCCCTTTCAACCCCTCGCGCCCTCGCCCCCGCCCCCCTCCACTCCGACTTTCCGCTGCGCCCCACTGCGCCCTTGCCCGCGCCCGGCGGCACTCACCCCCTCCTCTCGAGACCGGCGCGCGGTTGTGGGTCCTGGAGCGGCGCGGCGGCGGCCAGCGCCGCGGCGGCGAGGGCGAGTATCAACATGTCGGCGGTCGAATGAGTGTGATGGCAAGAGGAGGATGCATGGGTGCAGGCATTGTGCTTTGCTCGACGCGTGGCTGCGGCGCACGGACCGCTCAAGGCGCAGGCGCTGGCGGCCACGCGCGGCGCACGGACGTCGGCGCGGACTGGGGCACGCCAAGGCTAGCATCTGCATTGCACTCGCACTGCACAGGAAGGGAGCGTTCAGCAGACTGTCGTTGTTATGCTCTAGGTGAGGTGAGCTGCGGCGGCTCGCCCAGCATCGAGTGCTGGCCACTCGACATTCCGTGGCTGTGGGGTCGGTGGGCCCGAGTGCTTCTGCAGGCTTCTGAAACGCGTCGCGGGCCTCATTGTTCTCTGTGCAGCCAATGGCACCACACACTCTTCCAAACGCGCCACACGGGGCCATGCAAGCAGAGTCTGGATGAGCGCGGAATGACGTTGACATGATCTGCACGCGAGGTAGACTGAATGTAATGTCTCTGATTCATATTAGATCAGCAATTGCGTCGCCCCTCTCTCACGCCATCTCACGCCCCCCATTCTACACCTCGAGCCCAGGTCATGCCGCCGCATACCGCTCGCGACCGACGCCCGTGCCCGACGCGCCCCCGACGCCGAGCCAGAGCCAAACACTCCGCGCCATCACTCACAACTTTCGCCCCACTTCTCACCTCTCACCATCTCACCTCCATCCTCCATCCATGTCCTCGTCCCCAGTCTCCTCCGCACCCTCCTCCTCCCCCTCCTCCGCATCACTCTCACCCCCTCCCACCCGCGCCCGCGCCCGCCGGAAAGGCATGCCCCCGCCCCCCTTCGTCGCCGCCCACCCCCCAGAGGAGCGGTGGTACCAGCGCCTCGAGACGCGCTCCCACCCCGACCTGAAAGTCGCCTACACCGCCGCCATCCCCACCGGCCCGGCGCACCTCGCCCACCGCCCCCTCTTCTTCACCTCCTTCACCTGGCGGGGCGGCGTGCTCTCCCGCGCCACGCTCGTAAGGGCATACCACGCGCTCATCTCCTCCCGCGCAGCCCTCCGCGCCGCCGCCCACAGCATCGAATCTCTCCCCCGGGGCAGCGTGCACGCGCACCTCGCCGAAGTGCGCGCCGAGCTCGACGTCGCCATCCGTAAGTCCCCGTCCTTCAACGCTAACGTAGACACCTTCACACACGACCTCGCCGCCCTCCACGCCATGGAGGTCGCCCGCGCCCCGCCCACGCACTGGAGGAAGTACGACGGCGACCCCCTCTTCCGTTCACCGCACTACGGGGAGGGCGTGAATGAGGGCCTCTTCGCCGCCGCCGCCGGGCTCCTCTCCACCCCCGTGCATCCGCGGGTCGCGCGGGCGATCGAGGCGGCCCGGGCCGTCGCGCCTCCACAATTGCTCTCGCCCTGGACGCCCTCGCCCTCCACCCCCTCCCTCACCCCGAGCGCAACGACCTCCCCGCCCCTCTCGCCGCGGCTCACGCCCGTGTCGTCCCGCGACCCCGCGGACAAGTTCCGCCGCGCGTGGCCCTGGCGCAAGCGCGTGTTTGACAGGATACCCCCGATCTCGTCCGTGTACAGCTCTAGAGGGAGCGCGGAGAGCGTGTCGGACTGGCGGGATGGAGACTGACGCGTTGCTTTCCTGTTTTTGTATGCCTGTGTTGTGCATGTATCCCGGTTGCGGTCGCGTGGGTGGCGGCATGATCAGCGCGGGTGACGCGGCTCAAGGCATTTTCTAACCGACGTCTGACTTCCTTCCACATCCACCTCACCACCTCACCACCTCACCTTCCAACCAGTGATCAGTGAGTAAACGCCAGTCTACAGCCTGGGTGAGGCGTAGGAGGGAGTTGGTCGCCGTGGTGGTGGCGGGATGTGTGCCGCTTGCAGGGTTTGCCGCTCACGCAGCGGTGACCTACCACGCGCCGGCCCGCACCGCCCCCCCCCCCCCCCCGCCCCGCCGGCCATCGCCCACCCCCCCGCGTCCTTTGCGACGGTGAAGCAGCGCCTCGCCGCCAACGCCCGCGCCAACACCACCGAGCTCGCCCTCCTCGCGGTGGCCTACCCCATCGCCATCTACACGGGCCGGTGCGTCCCCCGCGTCCCCCGCTGACCCAGCCCTATCTGGACGTCCACGATGTACGCGGCCCTGCACGTCCTGCGACAGACGCCCGCCAACCTCGACGGCAGCGTGTGGGCCGTGGCCGCGCCGAGCTCGAGCTCGACAGCCCCTTCATGTGCGTCTGGACCGTGGCGAGTATCGTGGCTGCCGCCGCGCCCCACGTCTACTTCGAGGTGTGTGTTCTGCAGCGGGTATCTGACTCCAGCTACCCCTTCGTGTGGGTGCATCTGCTCGTGCAGGTCGACAAGGCGTTCCGGCCCCGCCAGCGCGTTGCGCTCTGGGCGCGCAGCCACATGGGATAGACGTGGTCACCTCGGCATCGAGCCTGGCTCCTCTGGCTACTCGGCCATTGTAGCTAATATGAAACATCATTGAGGCGCCGGCGACGACGGTGGCGTGCGGGCGGCGCCCAGAGGTGCACGGCCACGGGGGCGGCCTGGTTGAGCGCTGCCAGGAGGCTGGTGTCAGCGCCGGAGGGGGCCGCACTAGTATCCCAGGCCGAGGAGGAGCAGTTGATGGCGGTGGGAGGCCGAAGTCGCGGCCAAACGCGCGTCTCGGGTAGTAGTGGGCGGCATGGAGTGCACAAGAGGAGTGAGATGAGAGCGGTTGATCGTCCAGCCGCTCGGCAACGAGAAGTACGGCCCCGTCATCCCCGACGATTGGTACGTCCTTCGTCCTCGCAGATAGCTAGCTAACCCAGTCTCCCGCTCGCCATGATCGGCCTCCTCGTCGTCGCCAAGGGCCAGGGACACGCCGTCACCCGCGGCGAAGTGTGAGTCCCCGGCCGCTCTGGCCCAGCGTCGCGTTGCTCCTCGGCCTCGCCATGGCCGTCGTCGAGAGCGGGGGCCTGCTCCTCGAGAAGCTGATCTATGCCCTCTTCCGTATCGGGCGCGGGCGTGATGCAAGTTGTGTGTCCTGATCGAGCGCGAAATATCCGGATCTATTCTGTCATTAGGATCGGGTAAATCCTGATCAGTCCAGATCACCGAGTCGCCACCCACTGTTGCACCGCGTCAGTCACCCGCGGCCGAGGTGGGCATGCAGGCGCAGGCGAGCGACGACAGCCCTCGGAATGCGTTCGCACGCAGGACACTCGGAAGGCGTAACCGAAGGGATGCGGGTCGCGGGTGTGACGGCGCCGAGGAGACCGAGGTGTGCCTGAAGCCGTGGGGCGAGGAGTGCGGGGTACGGGGCTAAGATGACCGAGTCCACACTTGATAACAGGTCCACCTCCATCCTCTCTCTTTCCCACCACTCACCACTCGTCCCATTCTCACCATGCCCGCCCAGCAGCCCCCACCTCGCATCTACACGTCCGACTACCCCGTCCCCATCCTCCCCGCCATCTCCGTCTTCCACTACCTCTTCCCCCCCACCCCCACGGCATCAGTGTACCCGCAGGGCTCGTGGTCGCCGGACGTGCCCGCGTTCGTCGACGGGCTCAGCGACAAGATCCTGACGCGCGGCGAGCTGCGCACCAATGCCCTGCGCGTCGCCGACGGCCTGCGCCGGCTCGGGTTAGGGCCCGGCGACGCCGCGACCATCTGGGGCGCCAACTCGCTAGAGTGGGTGCAGGCGGCGTACGGGTGTGTTGCGGCCGGCGTCGTCGTGTCCCCCGCCAACGCAGCGTAGTGAGTACCCCCCCCCCCCCCTCCCCCACCCAACCCCCGCAGACCTAACCCCAGCGCGCCGCACGAGCTCGCGCACCAGATCAACGACTCGGGCGCGCGCGTCGCCTTCGTCGCCCCTGACCTGCTCGGGAGCTTCGAGGAGGCGCGCAGGGAGCTCACGTACCGGGACATCCCCGTCGTGCTCCTCTCCGACACGCCGGTGCGCGGGCACCGCGTGCTGTCCGACATCTTCGGCGACGCGGCCGAGGCCGTGTCCTTCGACGGCGTGCGTGCGCACGAGACCGCGTGGCTGTGCTACTCGTCCGGCACGACGGGCCTGCCCAAGGGCGTGATGACGACGCACCACAACATCACGACGCAGATCCAGACGACCATCCCCGTCTTCGAGGCGCTGCAGAGCGGGCGCGACGCCATCCTCGGCTTCCTCCCCCTCAACCACATCTACGGGACCATCTACATGCTCCTCCTGCCGCTCGCGTACGGCATCCCGACGGTGCTCCTCCCGCGCTTCGACGAGATCGCGGTCCTCCAGGCCATCGAGAAGCACCGAGTCACCCTGCCCCTCTTCGTGCCGCCCGTCGTCCTGCGCTTCATGCAGTCGCCCAACGTCGACAAGTACGACCTCTCCTCCATGCGCGTGGTCATGTCTGCCGCGGCGCCGCTGCAGGAGGACCTCTGCGCCGCCTTCGAGTCCAAGTTCAACGTAAAGGTCATCCAGGCGTACGGCATGACCGAGGCCACGCCGGGCATCACCTCGATGAACAGCGGGATGGCGGCCGGCCGCTCGGGCTGGTCCGGCCGCCTCATGCCGACCTACCAGGCGCGCCTCGTCACCGAGGAGGGCGAGGACGCGCCCCTCGGCCAGCCCGGCGAGCTGTGGGTCCGCTCCCCCAACATCATGAAGGGCTACCACGGCAAGGACAACTGCTTCGAGCCCGGCGGCTGGTTCCGCACCGGCGACGTGGCGGTCATCGACCCGCAGGGGTGGTACAAGATCGTGGACCGCATGAAGGAGCTCATCAAGTACAAGGGCCTGCAGGTCGCGCCGGCCGAGCTCGAGGCCCTGCTGCTCGAGCACCCCGAGATTGTCGACGCCGGCGTCATCGGCGTGTACGACAAGTCGCAGGTCACCGAGCTGCCGCGCGCGTACGTCGTCGCCGCGCCCGGGGCCGACGTCGCGCGCCTCCCGGCCAACGTGGACAAGTGGGTCGCCGGCCGCGTCGCGCAGCACAAGAAGCTCCGCGGCGGGATCGTGGTGGTCGACGAGATCCCCAAGAGCCCGTCGGGCAAGATCCTGCGCAAGGAGCTCCGGACGCGCGCGGAGCAGGAATGGGAGGGCGCCGAGAAGCAGAAGGCCAAGTTGTAGTGCATGTGTTCATTGTAGTTTTGGTTATGTGGGATCAGCATTCACAGCGGGGTTCTGACGCTTGTCTCGCCTGCAACACACACTAAACACGGACTGGGGCCCTCCCAATGACACCTCCCCGCGTCGGGCTCGAGGGCGCGGACCTCGAGATGTTGCTGGGCCAGCGCGCGCGCGACCACCGTCCGGCGCGACTTTCCGGAGAGGGGGCTGCTTCACGACCTTCTTGAGACAACTGTTGCTGTTCTCGGGGAAGAGTGTGGCGATCGCGCCGGGGTGTACCGCGTCCGAGCCGTCCGCGGCCTTCACAGTCTCGACGAACACACGCACCTGGTGCTGGTTAGGGGAGGCGTGATGGCGAAGTCATAGTGAGTGAGCCAGTTAGGGAAGGCGGGCCAGACCTTGTGGGGCGTCTTCATACGCTTGCGGTGGCTGAAGGCGAGCTCGGTGACGGCATCTTCGAGGGTTAGATCATGGGGTGAGGTAGTGTGGCGAGTGGAGATGGAGCTAGGACATGGTTGGAAGAGGATTGAGAGTGAGGGAGATTGTGGTGGAGTGAGGGATGCTGTGGTGTATGTGGAGATGCAGAGAAGACGAGAGGCGGTGTGGATTGATTGTATTGTTTACATTAATGCTACTGGTTGTTGCAATTTGTGGCGATGCAAAACGCAGGCAACACAGGTCTACCAACTTTCTCCACTCGGGGAGAAAGTCTACTCAAACTTCGCCCACTCCTGCTCCAGTCGAATGACCTCAGCCGCCGTGTTCCACGGGTTATATATGTAGCCATTGACGGGGCTGACGGGGCTCGCCATGGTGTTCATCGTGCTCATGCCCCCGAGCGTCCCCATGGCGTACGCGTGGCCGACCTGCTGCTCCAGATCCTTCATGGGCAGGTAGAAGTTGACGTAGGCGTGCCCGCGCTCCTCGGCGAACTTGAGCAACTCGGCCACGTCCTCGCGCTCGCACGCGTCGCGGTACTTGTCCCGCATGAGCGGAGAGTAGAGCGTGCAGATGTTCTTGAGGTCGCCCGTCACCACGCCCTTGTAGTCGAAGTGCGGCTCGGCCCACGTGCCGCGCGCGAACGTCCAGTAGCACTCCTGGCAGATCTGGAGGTTGGGGCGCCAGCCCCACCACAGCCGGCCGGGCGGATCGACGAGCTCCCGGCGCGGACAGGCCGGCACGCGGCCGAGCTGGAACGCCGTCTCGTAGAACGGCGTCCAGATGCCCCAGTCTAAGGCTTGCGCCAGCTTCGTGAGGTAGACGGGTCGCCGGACCTCGACTGAGGGCACGTCGCAGAACGAGCACTTGTGTCCTGTGCCGCGGGCGCGCGGTCGGAAGAATCGCTCCAGTCGCAGCGGCGTCACGTAGGCCGGGTAGCACTCGCCGCAGAGACTGAAGTCACTGCTACAGCCCTCGCCCCAGGATGCGAATGCTGGAAGGTCGGCCAGTCCCCACATGTCCATGTCGAGCTCGGGGCGCCCTTCGCGGTGCAGCTGCATGCGCACGACCCTGTCCATCGCCGTCCACCAGATGTCGAAGCTCCCATGGTCGACAGCCACTTCGAAGGCGTGCAGCATGCGATCGCTCGAAAAGTCGCAGGCCCACAGGTCGCCTGGCGTTGGCTTGGTCTCGTACGGCACGAACTCGGAGGCGAACGGCGACGCCTTGACGACCTCGAGGTAGCAGGTCTCGCAGCACACGAAGGCGTGGATTGGTCTGGATGTCGTGTACCACTTGCGCGACGTGCTGTCGACGAGCTTCCCTTCGCACCGCGGCAGCGCCTGCAGGTGGTTCATATTGGCGCAGAAGCTGTCCCACGCTGCGGAGCCGATGCTGCCCGCGCGCAGCAAGTTGTCCCTCGACGTCTCGATCGGTCCGTCGCACTGCCAGCCTTCGCCAGGCGCGCTGGCCTCGAACTTGTCCATGAACGGCGTTACGGACACGATGTCGTCCATGCACTCGGCACACATGGCGAAGTGGTTGATCGCGTTGTTCTTCGGCGCGAAGCACTTGACGTTGTCCGCAGGAGTGAGGGTTGCTCCTCGCACGCACCGGCGCTTCGTCGCCCGCTCCGTAGCCCACGCCTTCAGCGCTGCGCCGTCGCGGGTTTGCTTGGCCTCGGGCAGCAGTTTGAACGCCGCCTTTGGGATAGCGTACGAGCACATGCCGTCGCGGTGCTCCTTGAGCTCGACAAAGTCGTTGGCATAGGGCGTGTCCGCCACAAAGTCCAGATGGCACTTGGAGCACATGAGGAACTCGTCGGAGCCCCCGCGCAGGTGATACCATGTGAGGGCGTAGGTGCGGATGGCGTCGGGTCCAGGGCAGCGGTAGATGATGTCCGCGGGGTCATCCGACCGCACATTAGGGATCGGGACTGGTCGGTCGATGACAAGCTCGAATGGCCGTGGTGGCTCGGGCTGGGTGTTGAATAAGGTCGATATGCCTGCAAACGTGCCCATACCGGGAATGAGCGTGGAAATCAACGAGTCGGGTGACGTTGGAGAGGCCAAGTGCGCCGGTGATGTAACGATGGGGGAGGCAAGTGCGGGAGGAAGACGTTGCGAAGCGGCAGTTGGTGAAACCGCAACTGGCGAGACCGCAGCTGGAGGGACGGTTGGAGCAGACAGCGCCGCTACGTACGTGGGCGGCGGCTCGAGGTTCATCTCATCGATGTCGCTAATCAAACCCTCGAGTGGGTCTGACGGCATCGGACTTGAAGGCTGGGGTGTGGATGCTGGCGGGACGGCGAGACTGGGTTGTGACCCCTGCCTCTGCGCAAGACCGGCGGCGACGCCGGCAGGCCGAGGGGAGGTGGTGGACGATCGTCGTGGATCAGGAGAGCTCTGCGCATCCTGGGGCGTTGGAATGCGCGGCAGAGGTCGGGGATGGACCTCGTGCGCAAAGTCTAGCCGCTTGTAGTCGGCGACAAGGGGAACGACTCGACCGAGGGGAGAGGAGGGTTGTGATAGGAATCGTGGGGACGTGGGCGAAGCTGTGGATGATGGGAGCCGTGCAGAATCTGTCGGGGTCGCTGGTGGCAAGCTTGGTGACGACACCGCTGATGCACTGGCCGAGGAGCTGGGACCTGGCCGTGGTGACTCCTGGCTTGGTCGAGTCCCCGATGGGCCTACGCCGAACGATGAGGAAGAGCTTGCGAACGTCGCACTTGTTGGAGAGAGCGGGGTGGCGGGCGCCTGGCTTGGTCGAGACCCGGACGGGCCTGCACCGAACGACGAGGACGAGCTGGCAAACGTCGCACTTGCTGGTGAGAGCGGGGCCGCGGGCACGTACGTTGCCTTCTCATTCGGCCACTGGCTCTGCCTCTGCGGTGGCGACCCGTGGGTCAGGCGCGTCGGTGACGTCGAGGCATGGCGGGGAGGCAACGCCGGGGGCTGGGACGATGTCGATCCATGGAGCGGCGGTGATGCGAGCGGCCTCGATGCCCGTGGAGGGGAGGTGTGGGTCGCGTGTGACGCGTGCACGTGTGGCTCGGTGTGTTCGGGGAGGAGGGGGATGGGTGTTGGGAACATTGTTGTCGGTGGAGGGAACGCGGCCGTGTGCTGCCCCGGCGGCGAATGCACAGTTTGGGCGAACGCACCCTGCTGCAGAGGCGGCGATGCGAACGACGCGCTCTGCTGCTGCTGGGGGCTCTGTGGTTGCTGGGGGTTCGCGGAGTATGGCGGGTACGAGCCCTGCCCGACCCGCGGCGACCTGGGCGGCAGCGGGGGTGGGTACGACGCCTGCGGCTGCGGGGGAGGCGGCGTCGGGCCAGTGACATGCAGTGACGGTTGAGGCAAGGGCGCGGGGTACGCTGGCCATGTCGCATTGTCGGGGGGCGGGATGCTCGTGCCCGTGCTGGGGCCGGTGGACGGGGGACGCGCGGGGATGGGCGGGGGCGCGCCCCACGTCGGGGAGAGGGCGTTGGGCGACAGCGGCGTCGGCGCGAGTGGCTGAGCAGGGTACTGAGGATACTGTGCCGAGGGGGAAGGTGGAGGCTGGAAGGGTGGAGTGTTGTAGGTGTTCGAGGGGTTGGAGGGGTTGGAGGAAATTGGGGAGGGAGGCGCGTACCCGTATCCGTGAGGGTACTGGTAGCTCATGGTGTGGATGCACCGACACGGTGGCGAGGAGTGGGCGGGAGGATGGAGATGTAAAGGAGGACAAGGATGGAGAGAGAGACAAGAAGATGAAGAGGAGAGAGATGAAGAGCAACAAGATGTTGTCGACATAATACCCGGACCTCTCTTGGGCTGGCTGCCGACTGACGCTCAGACCCACCTACCACCCCTCCTTCCCCGCGGGGTAGTCGTACTTCGATTCGCCCACGATGCCATGTCAACACAACATTAAATACTCCCGCTCATCACAGTTCACCGCGTTAACCGGCTCTACAGGTTCAACTTTGCTATTCTTGGTACGTTGTGTGGTAGGGTGGCTCACGCTACCAACACCGTTCGTACCTTGCATTCTCCACATCTCCCACCTCGTTGACACTCTACCACTTGCAGCCATGCGTCGCTTGTACGGCCTCGTAGATTGTAGCCCCCTTTTCTCTTGGCATTCATGTTCCAGATTGACGTTGCCACGCTAAGCATTCAGCTAGTGCCAGACGCCACCCGGTCCGGGCTCCCACACGACCAGCCACCACTGACACAATCAGCCACCACTGACACAACCACGATTGACCGCCGCCTCTCGGCCTACTCGTCCGCCGAGCATGCGCTCATGGGCTAACGCGTCCACCCCAGCGCGTTTAAGGGTCCCCACCCACCATCACTGAGATCAGCACTGCCCTCGCGCGGGTCGAACCTGGCCCCGCAAGGGTTCCCCCGGTTCGACCGGACGGACTGCTCGCAGGGGTGGGATGGGTGTGGTGATCATCACTGAATGTCGCCCTTCCGCAGATGGCATTGTAATGGGGTTAGGATGCGGCTGGGTGAGGGACGGACGGTGCAATGTCGTTTTGCCACCCATCCAACCTGCCTGATGCAGTACTGTATGTTGCAGGAGCGTGGAACCAAACAATGAGACACCGTACCCCAACGCGACTGTATAATTCTGAGAGGCTGCATGCGCTCCTGGACTCATCGACGCGACGTCATTGATGCAAACTCCTGCGGCGGTGTGGCAGAGTGGCGGACAATGGCTCCCACACGTAGCGATGCGGTGTTCATATGTCATCACAACACCATCTCCTCTTCTTCTTCACCCACAACCTGTCATCAAACTCTTGTTCATCCTCCACACCCTGTCATCTACCATGTCCGCCACCCACTACACTCCCGCCGCCGGCCCGAGCTCGCTTCCTGCGCAGCCCCAGCCCCAGTTCGGTGCCCAACCTGTCCCAGGAAACATCCCCTGCGTTGTCACCCAGACGCTCAACCGCCACCGCCTCCTGGCAGAGGCGCCCCTTGCCCGGCATCGGATCACGGCGAGCGACTTTGCGGACCTCCCCCCGAAGGGCGAGGCCGGAAAGTGGACTTGGTGGCCAAACCTCACCAACCGCACCCACCTCATGACGCTGCCTGTCAAATCGCTGGACACATACCTGAAGGAGAGGAAGCTGTCGTACAGCAACCGCAAGAAGGAACAGGTGAGTCATATCAATGCGTCAGAGTGTGCGCTGACAAAACAGAAGGTTGAACTGCTCGCGCAGTGGGCGGAGCTCGAGGGCAGCAGTTGGGCGATGGTGCTCGGCCTGGCGCGGACCACCTCCACCGCCACCTCCACCACCTCCACAACCTCCACCGCCACCCCAAGCCACCCCCAGCAATTCCAGCAATTCACGCCAAGCTCAAGCCACATGGCTGGGTTCGCCACCAGCATGCACGTGTCGCACTCCGAGGCCGGCCTCTGGGGCCAGCCCCCCTCGCATGCTCTGCCGACCGCCCACTTGCAGCAGACGCCTCTATTTGCGCCGCTGGCTCTCCACACACCCCCTGCCGAGTCCGCCGTGAAGCGTGGCAAGCGCAAGGCCACCGAGGCGGAGCTCGAAGAGCCCGCGGCAAAGCGCCACATCACCTTTCAGCCGTGGTACACGAATCTGCAGCCCATGGGGATGCAGCCCCACCAGAGCACCGCGTCTTCGAGCAACGCCCTCTCCGGGCCCTTCGCCTCTTTCCAGTTCGCCAATCCTGCCGTCCCCGCCGAGCCTCCCGTCTCCGCCCTCGAGGCTTTCCCGGTCGCCAATCCTGCCGTCCCCGCCGAGTCTCCCGTCCTCGACCCGGACGCTTTCCCGGACGCCAATCCTGACGAGCTTTCCGACTTCGACCTTGAGGCGATCTTCGCCACCCAGCCTGTCCTCGCCGCCCAGCCTCCCCTCGTCGGCCAGCCTCCCCTCGACGGCCAGCCTCCCCTCGACGGCCAGCCTCCCCTCGACGGCCAGCCTCCCCTCG
>JAMALN010000229.1:16400-46176 GCA_023630115.1 Cutaneotrichosporon sp. PK4640
CGGCCAGCCTCCCCTCGACGGCCAGCCTCCCCTCGACGGCCAGCCTCCCCTCGACGGCCAGCCTCCCCTCGTCGGCCAGCCTTCACCCACCAAGGAATCTCTCGCGATCGAGCAACCCCTCGACGCAAACGTCGGGGGCGTCTGGGGCCTCCCGGCCCTCTCTGATGATGAGGCGCGTGGCCTTACTTTCGGAACCTCTGATACCACGGGAGACGCTTCCGCCGTCGCTGCACACGCCTTGCTGGCCCCCTTCCTCGAGGTGGACTGGTCGGCGGCTCTCCAGAGTGTGATCAACGTCAACGAGACTTCTCGCACTGGTCTTGATGTGTCCGGGCCCACTGAGGTTGCCGATGGCGATGCGGTGCCAGACCACGAGGCGGGCCAGCCGGTCACTGCCGAAGGAGGCGTTCCCGCGGCAGCGGGCGTCATTAGCGTGTTGGGCCGAAACTGGCTCCCCGATGGGCCGGTCGACGACGAAGCCAAGGCTGCGCCTGCGGGCGATGAGGCGGGAACTCACGACCTTTTGGAGGGCCCCTCTTCGATCACGCCGGAGCAGTTCGCGGTGGACATGGCGAACTGGTTCGGCGAGTAGGAGACGAGCCTGTGCCGCCGCAAGACGATACCTGCCGCAGCAGATCAAGACGATACACGAGGAGAAAACGACAAGCGACCAGGACGACGAGAAAATGAAACGGGCGAAACGAGGCGACCACGCCGCCCCCAAAAAAACTGCCCAAACGATACCCGCCTATACCCACGCCTGCCACGCTGCTGCGTCTGCACCATTACTGTACCACCATTTTACCACTACCTGCACCACCACCGCCACACGCATAGGGCGCCGCAACCGCCACATCGAATAGACATCCATATTTTCGCAGCATTGTTGTATGTACACTTCCCCATAGAACTTGGCGCCCGAGAAACCCGACTTGTGTTGCGATTTCCACGGCATGTGGCCACCTGACCGCCACACTCGGCCCCACCCACCCAGCCCCAGCGCGGCCACTCCCGCTCTTGCATGCTCACTCAGCACTCCCACCCGCGGCCGAGGCCTCCCCATCGCGTGAGGCCCCGCGGATTGTTCGATTCATTCGATCGTCGGGGGTCGGGTCGGGCTCCCCGACCGATAAGCATGCCCCCTGGATAGCCGGACTTGGGCGCGGCAGCAGCCGCAAGCGACCCAGAAAAGCATGGGCGGCCCAGAAAAAAAGCCCCGACACCCAGCCCGAAATGCACACATGCCGTCCCTGATCGGCGTGGGCTGGGAAACGCTCGCCCGATATGGCAATTTCGCGACGTCTGCCTCGAGGTGTAGTCAGCACTCTCAGCAGCATTCGGCAGTGCTTGACACAGGCACTGCGGGAGCCCCGACGGCTCCACAACATGGGGACTGTGGAGCGCTCCGTGAAGCGCGCTGGACCGGTAGAGGTGGGCGGGCATGGGATGAGACCGCGGCGACGGCTGCAGACGGGGAATGCGGGGCAACTGCAACTGGGCAACTACTGGGCCGCCAACTGGGCCGAACGACGTTGGGATGCGGAGCATAGTGTCCCGCCGGCACTGGGTATATAAGTCTGCGCGGCGGAGCAAGCAGAGCCCAAGCAGGCAGCCACACAGAACATGTCCCACACCGAGCTCACCCCCCGCGAGGCGCGGCGCGCACACGAGCGCAACCCCGACCTGCCGGACAGCCACCCGGTGAACGCGCTCTCCCCGTGGCGCAAGTTTGCCGCGCTCGTCGCCCTCTCCTTCTCGGGCTTCCTGGGCCAGTTCACCGCGGCCATCATCCTCGTCGCGTTCCCGCCCATGGCCGCGGACCTCGGCGCGTCCATCGGCGACATTGCCAACTCGGTCGGCTTCGTGCTCCTCGGCATCGCCGTCGGGCCCCTCTTCTGGAACCCGCTGTCGCGGGTAGGTCTCCCCCACTAGGTTGGACTAACCCCAGACCCTCGGCCGTCGCCCCGTTTACCTCCTCGGCGCGCTCCTCTTCCTCCCCTGCTGCATCTGGCAGGCCCTCTCGAAGGACTACATCACGTTTGCGATCGCGCGCGTCTTCGCGGGCCTCAGCATCGCCTTCTCGCAGACGGTGCCGCCGTCCACGATCGCGGACATCTTCCCCCCCGCCGTCATCGGCCAGAAGATGAGCATGTACGTCGTGGCGATCATCACGGCGCCCGCCGCCGCGCCCTTCTTCTGCGGCCTGATCGTGCGCTCGTCGTGGCGCAACCTCTTCTGGTTCCTCCTCGGCCTCGGCGGGCTCCAGCTCGTCCTCTTCTTCTTCTTCGTCCCCGAGACGCAGTGGGTCGAGGGCGAGGCCGCCGCCATCGAGTCGGACAAGGACATTGAGCACCGCGAGGTCGCGGTCGCCGAGGGGCGCGTTGGCGCCGCCTTCTACCCCTGGCAGCGGCCCCGCGAGTTCCTGCGCATCTGCCTCGGCCCAATGGCCATGGTGAGTGCCCGACTTTGAGCGCCACTCCCCTCGGCTAACCCCAGCTCCGGTACTTTGTTATCGTCGTGCCCTCGTTCTACTACGGCTTCGCGTTCTCCTGGATCGTCGGCATCACCGTCGTCACGCCCCAGACCCTCGGCGCGCCGCCCTACAACTTTGCCATCATCCCCCTCGGCTGCGCGTTCCTCGCGTACGGCGTCGGCGGCCTCCTGGGCTTCTGGTTCGGCGGCCTGGTCGGCGACAAGACGGTCGCCTATGTCGCCAGGAAGCAGGGCACGCGCCAGCCCGAGCAGCGCCTGTGGGCCGCCCTGCCGGCCATGCCCTTCCTCTTCGTCGCCATGCTCATCATCGGCATCTCCCTCCAGAAGCAGCTGCACTGGATCGGGCTGCTCATCGGCGGCGGGCTGTACTTCTTCACGATCTCCATCATCACCGGCCTCATCCAGACGTACGTGCTCGAGTGCTTCCTCCCGCAGGGGATGGACAGCATGGCCGTCTTCAACTTCTTCCGCATGCTCTGGGGCTTTGCGATCCCGTTCTTCGTGTGGAACTGGGGCGTGCAGCATGGCTGGCTCGCGTGCTACATCACGCAGGGCGCGCTCTCGGCCGGCCTCGGCGCCCTCCTCTGCGTCTTCCTCATCTGGAAGGGGCGCGCGATCCGCGCCGCGCAGAACATGCCCGTTTGGGAGTAGGTGTGGGTGGGGTAGGCGGGTGGCGGGTTGGTTGGGGTGGCTTGGGTGGGGTTGAGGGATCGCGTTAGTTGGGTTGTTAAAATACGCAGGTTGTTATGCAGATGTGGACTCGATAGCATACTTCTCCCTACAACTAACACTCACGAGACTAGCATTATAATTGCTATTCACAGATTCCCTTTTCACCCGCTCAATACAGCATGGCCGCGGCGACGTCCCACTCGTCAAAGATGGACATCTGGTCCTCGCGGAACGTGTCCGGCACGATCGAGATGTTGGCGGGGTCAAACTGGATCGAGTCCTTGAGATCCATCGCATGCTTCGGCCACAGCGGGAGGGTCGGGAGCTGCCGCTTGCGGTGCCGCTTCTGCGGCGTCGCGGTCACGGTGACAGTCACGACCGCCGTGTCGACGGTCTCGGTCACGGTGACTGTCGCGGGGGTTGTAGGGGTCGGGGCGGGGGTCGGCTCCTCTGCAGGGGCGGGGGTCTCGGCGGCATCCGGGGCGGGGGTCTCGGCGGCGTCTGGTGCGGCGGCGTCCGGTGCGGCCGCATCGGGTGCGGGGGTCTCCGCCGCGGCCTCCGGGGCAGCGGCATCCGGGGTGGCCTCGGGCGCAGTAGCATCCGGCGCAGCGGCGTCCTCGGGAGCCGCGGTGGTCTCTGGAGCAGCGGCGTCGGTGGCTTCGGGGGCGGCAGCATCGGGGGCGGCGGCGGCGTCCGGCGCGGTGGCGTTGACGGGCGCTGCGCCCTCCTCCGGAGCACCAGCGGTCTCGGGGGCGCCCTCCTCGGGCGCGGCGGGCTCGGTGGCGTTGGCAGGAGCCTCGCCCTCCACGGGCGCCGCACCGTCCTCGGGGGCCGCGGCGGGATCAGTCGCGGTGCCCTCGGGAGCTGTGGCGTTCCCGGCTGCGCCCTCCTCGGGTGCGCCCTCGCCCTCGGGCGGGCCGTTGGGGTCGAGGAAGTTGGCAAAGTTGATCCTGGGGTCAGCTACCACGCTGCCACCACGCACCAGTAGTCCATCATGAGCTCGCCCATCTTCTCGGCCTCGGCGGTGTAGTTGTTCTCCTGGCGCGCGACACCAAAGATGTAGGGCACGTCGGCCGAGTGCGGCACGCCGCGGTAGGGGCGCATGCCGGGGGTGGTCCCGCGGAACTCGTAGTTCCACGTGTTGGCGTTGCCGTAGTCGTTGGAGCGGCGGAGGAACTTGCGCCGGCGGGAGTGGAAGGACATGTCGCCGACGATGGCCGAGCCCTGCTTGAACCTGGGGTGAGCTGGCTTTAGTGGACACGCACGCCGGGTCGAGGCCAAACGTCTCGTTGCCCGTGCCGAACGGGCTGCCCTTGGCGGGGTCGTTGGGGTAGCGCTCGAGAATGCGCGCGAGCACGCCGTCGGGGATCGGGACGGGCGAGTAGATCTGCAGGAGCATGGCGAGCATCTCGGTCGAGTTGACGAACGTCGGTGTCGTCCACGTGCCCTCGTCGAGCGTCGCGCCCGTGATGTACGGGATCTTGGTGTTGAAGCGCCCGTCCTTGAGCATGGTCCAGGGCCGGTCGGGGATGAGGTCGCCGTCGATGCTCGGGATGAACACGAACCCGCCGAAGCGCGGGTCCGTGCGCATCACCGCCGTCGCGTTGACGAGCGTGTCGGCCGGCACGGCGCGCATGCACTCGAACGTGCTCAGATTGCCGAGCATGGTCGCGTTCGGCTCCATGCACCCGCTCGCGACCGCCGTGGCGTTGTACGGCTCCTCCCAGATCTCGGCGGTGGGCATAAGCGGCGCCGAGCTCTGCGCGCCGCTCATGAGGATCGCGCCGCGGAACAGGTCCTGGCTCGCGTTGAGGAAGTGGTGCGCGATGCTGATCGCGCCCGCGCTCTGCCCAAACACCATGACCTTCTCGGGGTCGCCGCCGAAGCCCGCAATGTTGTCCTTGACCCACTGGAGCGCCATGATCTGGTCCCGGAGGCCGAGGTTGGCGGCGTCGTTGGCGGCAATGTCCGGGCCCACGCCGAAGCCGAGGAGGCCCAGGCGGTAGTTGATGGTCACAAGGACGACGGGGCGGTCCGTGTCCGCGGCCCGGCGGACGAGGTACGGGGACACGTAGGGCAAGCTGTCGCCCTCGTGGAAGCTCCCGCCGTGGCTGAGGTCAGCGCCCGCAGGAGGAATGGGGAAAGAAGCAAGGATGGAGTGAATCTCACATCCACACCATGACGGGGAGGGCGGCGTCCGAGCCCGCGCTGCCGTTGGGCGCGATGATGTTCAGGAACAGGCAGTCCTCGCTGAAGCCGCCGATGCCGTAGGTGAATGCGCGGTTCTCGTTGGGCGCCTGCAGGCAGCCGGGCGGGGGGAGGATGGCGGCAAAGTCGTCGGTGTAGTTTTTCGGGACGGGGCGGCGGAAGCGCAGGTCACCGACGGCTGGTGTTAGCGGGGTGAGCGGAGCGAGGCTGGGGGGGGGGGGGGGAGGGTGGGCGGGGGGGTGGGAGGGAGGGGGAGGGGAGTGAGAGGTGGCGGGAAGAGGGAGCGCGAGCAACTCACGCGCTTCAGTGTACGGAATACCAAGGAAGGCCTCGCAGCCCGGAACGTTGAGGCCGGACACGGTGACCCCCGCGAGCTGGGCGGTCGGGAAGATGGCGGGGTCCGTGGCGTTGGCATTGTCGTCGACCGTCGTGCGGACGACGGGGTGCCACGGCTCCATGCTCGCGGTGAGCGGGGCGCGCGGCACCACGCGGGGGCTGCGCGGGTAGGGGAAGGCCAGCGCGCTGGCGGCGAGGGCGAGGAGGGCGAGGGTGCGCATGGCGAGAGATGGGGGGCTAGAGTAGCGCGACAAGCCGGCCAGTTATACCTCGCTCAAGCTCACGCTCGCCCAGCTCACTCACCCAGCTCATGCTCGCTCAGCTGGCGCCAGCTCCCATACACAACGCGCCCGATGATCTCATGTGCGCTCATACGCAATGTATCAGCATGGCCCATGTGGGGAGCGGGCGCGCGGCGCGCGGCATGGACGCGCATGGTGATGACGACGGATCGACCGCCAGGCTGGTCGGCATCGGGCTCCTGGTCAGCTGGTCAACACGGGCGCTCGTTGCAAGCGAGGCCGCAGGCCGAGTGGTCTGGCCCGACGCTGACGCACCGTTGCGATGTTTATGCGCCCCAACGTCAGCGCGTCAACGGTCAGTGGTCGCTCCAGTGGCCCAGCCAGCACATCGGCGATGTGCCAGGCAGCCAACCGAGGCACATCCCCTCTCCCACGCCCTCCGAACTCACAGTGTGACTCGGATGGCATCTGAGATTGGAGGTACTTGAGCTCACGACGAGGGAAGAGATTAAACGAGAGAAGAGATCAAACACCCAGCTCCTCTCGAGCCGATCGAACAGAGGGCGCGCAGCAGGGCGGGGCCCGAGTCGCGTGATTCCACCAGACTGTGCCAGCCGATCAGCAGAGTGGGGCAGAGGTTGCGGTGACACCCACTCCTCAACGTCGATGACTCGCCCCCGCGGCCGCGGGGCGGAGGTGGACGGAGTCTCCAGACCTGAGGTATGTGGGCGCTGTGGGTGCTTGCTGTAATGGCGGCTACGATCTGCGGAGTGAA
This sequence comes from Cutaneotrichosporon sp. PK4640, assembly GCA_023630115.1. Taxonomy (NCBI): domain Eukaryota; kingdom Fungi; phylum Basidiomycota; class Tremellomycetes; order Trichosporonales; family Trichosporonaceae; genus Cutaneotrichosporon; species Cutaneotrichosporon sp. PK4640. Next base: position 23,127 of record JAMALN010000229.1, read on the forward strand.
GTGGAGAGGGTGTTATCGGAGGAGGCCGAGGTCGGACTTCGGCAACTTGCTCGTCTCTCCTCTGCCCACTAGCGCTCACCACACTGTTCACATGACCCAACACGCAGCTGGCTCTTAAGAGCCACCCATCACTCCATCACTCACCAACTCACTCACCATGCCCCCGCAGACGATCCACCCCACCCTCCCCCCCTTCCCCTCGGACCTGACCACTGCGCCGCTCGTCAGCGTCTCCCTCGCGGCCCTGGAGGCGCGCGACCCCGCCGCCGAGCAGGCGCTCTGGGACGCGTGCCGCAACCTCGGCTTCTTCTACCTCGACATGTTTGGCTCGGCGCTCGGCGAGCGCATCGTGGAAACCGCAGAGAAGGTCAACGCCGTCCAGGACCAGTTCTGGGCCCTCCCCAATGCCGAGCTCGACAAGTACGGCCGCGAGCACGTGCACGAGTTCTTCGCGTACCGCTATGGCGAGCCGGGCCAGGTGGATGCCAACGGCGTCAAGCTCCGCAACCAGAACTACAACGTATGTCCGGTCGTCTCATGGACAGCTGCTTCAGATCGCCTATCGCCTCGTCACCCCCCTCCCACCTCCCCCCTCCCACCTCCCACCTCCCACCTCCCACCCCGCACCTCGCTGCGCTCGGTGCCCGGCTAACCCCAGATCCGCAAGGACGATGTCCTGGGCCAGACCACCCCGCTCCCTGCCCCGCCCATCGTGCTCTCCAACCACCCCCTCTTCGCCTCGTACATCCGCGACTGCCGCGCCGTCATCGACCTCCTCCTCGAGGCGCTCAACACACGCCTCGAGCTCCCCCCCGGCACCCTCGCGTCGATGCACCGCCTCTCCCAGCCGAGCGGCGACCACATCCGCTTCACCTGCAACCCGCCGCAGCCCTTCGTCGAGGCGACCGCCAAGCGCGGCGAGCACACCGACTTCGGCTCCCTCACCGTCCTCTTCAACTGGCTCGGCGGCCTCCAGATCCGCCACCCGGACACGGACGAGTGGGTATACGTCAAGCCCGTGCCGGGCAGCCCGGTGATCAACCTCGGCGACGCAATGGTGACGTTCACGGCCGGGATCCTGCGGAGCAACGTGCATCGCGTGGTGCCCGCGCCGGGGGCGCAGGCGCACCTCCAGCGCTCGAGCCTGGTCTTCTTCACGCGCCCCGAGGACGACGTGATTATGCGCCGGCTCACGGGCGGGATTATCGACGCGCAGCCGCCGACCGAGGCGGGCGAGGAGATGACCGCGCAGGAGTGGTGGATGAAGCGCGGGACGGGCAAGCTGCCGGGCATCTTTACGAAGAAGGGGTTCGAGCCGTTCGAGGGCGGCGACCTGTACGCGGGGAGCCACTTCAAGTCCGAGAAGGACCGTGTGGGGATCAAGGCGTAGCGACTGTGCAGATGGCGAGGTGTGCAGCACCGAGCCCGCGCTGGGGGCGTCGATGGGCGCAGCGTGGCACCGCGCCAGCAATGCCTTGTAGTTGAAGCCGAAGGAAGCACAGTTGTAGTTGAGCCAATGACCAAGGATGTACATATCAGCGACTCGAAGCCAGCGTGAGCCGGGCCCGCTGCAGGCGGAGTTGGACAGCAAGCGCAGTCGAGTCATGTGCAGATCAGTGACGCACTCCTCTAGCCAGCGTGAGAGTGCCAAGTCCCCGTCTCCGAGGAATCCGGAGATCCATAGGCTTTACGCTGCTCCCGCACCTCGCGGCCCAAGAGCTTGGGCAGGCGCGTACATTGAGCAGCGTGACGGTCACCCACCCACGCCACTGCCCGGGGGAGTAACCGTGGCGGCGATCGGTGGGCCCTTAGTCGCCAGCAATACTACTCCTCACAGTATCACCGTACCGATGCCATGTCGTCGTGCCAGAGAACGTGCAAGGAGGATGTGAGCACGGAGGCATACATAGGGCGCCAAGACGGGAGCCGAAAAGAAGTCGCATGTCAGGGGCTGCCCATGCGTCCGAATTGAGCGGCGCACTCGGGCGGCGGGCGCGGCGGGGGCACTTTGGCAAAGGAGGTAAAGGAACTCGAGGAACACGGGATGACGCGGAGGGGCTGGGTGTGCTGGATGTGCAGGGGGGCAGTGAGAAGGAACAGAAGTGGCAGTGGGGCGGACGTCAGACAGGTGGTCCGCGGATTGCGCCCGCATCGGTGTGTGCGTGTGCGAGTGGATCAGCCGTGTCTCCTGCACTCGCGACTCCTGATCTTCAGAAGCCGGCGCCGTGGCATGGGATGGGTCCACGACCCACGAGATTCCGGTGTCAGCGTCAGTGAATGGGGGAGGCGAGGAGGCAGCGTCGTCGAGCAGTCGGATGGATGCTGCCCACCTGGCGCGTCCTGCACCATGTACGCATGAGCCGTGGCGAAAGGCATGGTGATCCAAAGGAGCAGGTGCCGGAGAAAGAAGCGTGCTGCGCCCTCGGGCCGCGGGAACACCATATCCCCTCGTCCTTTCGTGAATAGCTCGTGCAGAGGGCGGCGGCGCATCACGTGACCCCGTCCCTCAGAGAAGCGCAGGGAACGTCCGAGCGCCATCAGCCATGGCGGTGGCGGCGCCGACACCCGCCACCGCATCAGCGCCCTTTCGCCGCTGCGGAAACCCTCGTTGTTCGGCGGAATGCGTTCTGCCGTACTGCAGTACGAGTAGAGTATAGACCAAAGCTGCCTCGGAGCCCCAGCGAGGGCCTCGCCACCTTATCGCCGCTGCAATCTCAAGATCGACAGATTGCTGCTTGTTGCGGATTAGGTGGCGATCTGCGTCCGGCCGTCGGGCGTTTCATCGGCCGCTCGTCAAAGCTAGTAGTCGAGACGCACTCTCCGTCCATCTCCCTCCCCCTTCGATGCATGCCTGCTGCCGGCTCCGCGCGGGCGCCAAGGAGGTCGGTGGGACAGCTGGGGCAGGGATGGACAGGGCCAGAACAAAGGCACGCCCGCACCCCGACCCGCACGGCCGGGGTGACATTTTTGCGCACCCTGCCCCCCTCGACCTGCAATGCTCCTGCCCACGCACCCGTCTTCTGTCGCGGCCGCGAGAGGTTAACGCTAAAGGAAAGGCGCTGCGTGTCTCTTTGTTCTCGCCCACTCACCATGTCCTCGGCATCGCTCACCACCAACATGACCGACCCCAGCACGAGCTCGTCCTCGGGGCCGCGCTGGAAGAACATTGTTGTCATCGGGGGTGAGTCTGCGTCGCCGCAGGCGGCGCGCCGTCTCCCTGTCCCCACCCGTACTGACCCCAGCGTCCGTCGCCGGCCACTCGGTCGTCAACGGCCTCGCGCCCCACCTCCCCTCCGGGTACCGCATCCTGCTCGTCGAGCGCAACGAGTTTGTGCACCACAACCCCTGTGTTGTGCGCTCCCTCGTCCGCCCGGGATGGGACATGACCAACTTTACCGCGCCCGTGCGCCAGGAAACCATCTTCCCCGCCGGCAGCCGCCACCGCGTGCTGGCGCCCAACCGCGTTGTCAAGCTCCGCCGCACGAGCGTCTGGCTCGAGCAGCCGTTCGAGGGCGTCGACGAGGTCGAGTTTGAGGTGAGTCGCGGCGCTGAGCCGGGTTGAGCCGCGGTCGCCACCGGCCCGGCCCACCAGGACCCACAACGGACCCAGAACCAACGCCAGATGTGCATCCTCGCGATGGGCGCGCAGAGCCCCGCCCCGATCCGCCCGATGCCCGGGTGCAGCCTGGACGACTGGCGCGGCGCGCTGCGCCGCGTGCAGGACGACATTGCGGCGGCGCAGAGCGTGCTCATCGTCGGCGGCGGCAGCGTCGGCATCGAGGTCGCGGGCGAGATCAACGACTGCTACCCCAACAAGCGCGTGACGATCGTGCACTGGGACGTGGGGCTGCTGCACCCCTCGGACAGCGGCGGCAACACGGCGCACACGTACGTACCGCCGCGCACGCCGAACAAGCTGCGCAAGGACCTCGAGTCGCAGCTGCGCGCCCGCGGCATCCGCCTGCAGCTCAAGGACGGCGTCGACTTTGAGGCGGCCAAGGGCTCGGGCCAGTGGGGCGGCATCCCCGGCCCGCTGGGGGGCATGCGGACGATCCCGCTGGTCTCGGGGGGCAAGATCGAGGCCGACTACGTCTTCAACTCGACGGGCAACCGGCCGAACGCCGACCTCGTGCGCTGGGCCGACCAGGGCTCCCTCACCACCAACGGGTACGTGAGCGTCGACAGCTACTTCCGCGTGCGGACGCGCACGCCCAACTCGCCGCTCGTGGGCAACTACTACGCCATCGGGGACGTGTGCAACTCGCCGAGCTGGAAGACGGCCGAGGCCGCCATCGCCGAGGGCGAGGCGCTCGCGCGCATCATCACCACCCGCCTGCGCGGGATGAGCGCGACGCCCTACAGCCCCCCCGGGCGCCTCCTCGAGTCCACGGTGCTCCTCGGCAGCGCGGGCGGCGCGTCCATCCGCCGCTTCCCCATCATCGGGTACATCCGCTCCGAGGGGAGCGTGCGCGAGAAGAGCCACGACTTCCACGCCGGCAAGAACTTCTTCTCCCGCTTCCGCGGGCAGCGCCGCTTCGTGTCCACCAGCTCCTGGAGCCTCGCGATGTAGTTGTACCCTTAGCCTTGTCCTGTAGAATTCTAGCACTTTTTGGTCCACCAGTAGATAATGCACCACCTTGTTCACTACCCCGGCTTGGGCATTGTTCACGTTAGGGCGTGGGCCGTGGGACGAGCGCGCCCATGAGGTCGGTGGACACGGGGACGGTGACTACCGCCGAACCGCCGCACGCACATTAGGGATGTGTTCCTGTCCCGTCCGGCCCAGACCTCCCTTCTGTCTCCCTTCTGCCTCCCTCCCAGCTCCCTTCCACGCACCGCCCAACGAGCACACCGAGAGCCAGCCGATTTGCATACCTTTGCACTGGGCCATGTATCGTGCTAGTGCATGCGGACACTCCCGCTCCCGGTGGCGCGCACGTCGCACGCCGGGACGATCTGCGGGCCAACTCTAACCCTGCACCGACACATGCTAAACCATACATACGAGCCCTCGGCATTCCACAATCCCGGACGCCCTACTCTACAGCTTGGAGAAGACGCCGGCGCACGCCCCCGTCCCGAGCTGCACCAGCGTGCTCTTGGTGCGCGTGTACGCCATGATCCCCTCGTGCCCGTTCTCGACGCCGAGCCCGCTCATCTTCCACCCCCCAACCGGCATCTCGGCGGGGCTCTCGCCCCACGTGTTGATCCACGTGATGCCGGCGTGCAGGCGGCGGATGACGTACTGTGCGCGCCCGATGTCGGTGGCACACACGCCGGCCGCGAGGCCCATGGGCGTGTCGTTCGCGCGGTCGATGAGCTTTTCGAGCCAGTCCTCGTCCTTGGTCGAGTATGGCAGGATGGCCATGACGGGCCCGAAGATCTCCTCGCGCACAATCGTCATGTCGTCCGTGCAGTCGCTGAACACGACGGGCGGGACCCAGAACCCGCTGGTGTTGGGCGCCTTGGCCTGCGCCTCGGCCGCCCCGTCGTACAGCACGCGCGCCTTGTCCGCCGTCCGCCCCGTCTCGATGTAGCCGAGCACCTTGTCCTGCTGCGCCTTGGAGACCACGGGGCCGAAGTTGGTGCCCTCGTCCATGGGCAGGCCCATGCGGATGCCGTCGCGGCACCGCTCGGCGATGGCCTTCTCCACAGCCCCCAACAGCGTGTCGGGTACGAACACGCGCGTGCCGTTCGTGCACACCTGGCCCGTCGAGTAAAAGTTGGCCATCATCGCAATGTCCGCGGCCTCGTCGACGTCCGCGTCCGGCAGCACCACGAGCGGGCTCTTGCCGCCGAGCTCCATCGTGACGGCCTTCATCTCGCGCACGGCCGCCGACGCGACCTTGGCGCCCGTGGACACCTGCCCCGTAAACGACACCTTGGCGACCCCGGGGTGCGCGACGAGCTTGGCGCCGACGTCACCCGCCCCGTACACGACGTTGAAGACGCCCCTGGGCAGCCCGGCCTCGACGTAGATCGCCGCCAGCGTGTTCCCGTGCAGCGGCGTCACCTCGGACGGCTTGTACACCATGCAGTTGCCCGCGGCGAGGCACGCCGCGCTCTTCCACAGCGCGATCTGGATGGGGTAGTTCCACGCGCCGATGCCGGCGCACACCCCGACCGGGTCGAAGCTCGTGTGGATGGACGCGCCCGACGGCCCGGGGCGCAGGAGCGTCGTCTTGCCGTCGAGCCCGCCGGCCGCCACAAAGTGCGCATAGTACTCGAGGACGTCGGCGCCGGTGACGACGTCGACCGCAGACGTCTCGGACCACGCCTTGCCCGTGTCGAGCGTCTCGGTCTTGGCGAGGGCGTCGTTGCGCTCGCGCAGGATCGCGGCGGCCCTGAGGAGGATGCGCGCGCGCTCGACGGGCGTGGTCGCGGCCCACGCGGGGAAGGCCTTGGTCGCGCTCTTGACGGCTAGCTCGAGCTGGGCCTCGGACGTGCTGTAGATCTTGGCGAGGGGCTCGCCGGTCGCGGGGTTGATGCTGTCGAACGTGTTCCACGACTGGGCGCCCCAGGGGGGCTGGGGCTTGCCGTCGTAGAAGGTGTGGATGTCCTTGTCAAAGGTCATGGTGAGTGCGGTGTCAAGATCAGAGATGTGTCAGCATGGTGTCGTGGTCGGGGCGAGTGTTCCGTCATCTGCTGGCGCGTACAACAGCGGCGGCAGGCAGGCGGCAGGCAGCAGGAGGGGAGGTGGAGAGTGGGTGGAGATAAAAATCATCCGTAGATACCCTGGATGGGCGCTCTCACAGCAATCAAGTGACGTCAGGCACACTCGCTTCAACTGTTGATGCTACAAGAGCAGAGGCCATCCTCCTTCGTCTTGGTGGCAGCTCGACCTCTGGCGCCTCTCGCACCCCCCTGTTGGCATCCAGTGGCCCTGTACGGCCTGCACGCAAGTCGTATCCGACGTGGTGGTGCGAGACACCCAAGTAATCAAGCCCCATGCGGCATGTGCCGGCGGTTGCTCGAAACGACGACCCAGAGTCACCTGATGCACAACCTCTGACGTCCACCCCATTCCTCAGCCCTCGACATGACTCCCACCGGCTGTAAGATATACTTCCGGGCATGCACTGGGACACGCCTGGCAGCACGACGAGTCAAACTGCACTGGCTAGAGAACCGTGTCGTATGCACAGGAGCCAAGCTTTTTTACTTTTTGTCGCACAGTCAAAACATGCAGGGTGAGAAATGTCCAAATTAAGGGCACATTCCGTCGGTCCAGCGGATCACACCCAACCCCGTAATGACGAGTGCCCCCGTTCTCTCTGCTCTCTTGTCATCTCCCTCTGCTCGTATGCCCTGCTCGTGTGCATCTCCCTCTCCCGCTGCGGCACTCCAGCGCCGAGCCCGAGTGCCGGACCTAGCGAACGGAGGTAATGCAGCTGCTGCGCGCCCCTCCGCGCCCTCCTGACCCTCCCTCCTCACTTAAGCCCACGAGGCACACCGCGCGCCTCCTCTTTCCCGTTCAACCCCTCCCCACCACACCCACGGTTCAACACCATGCCCATGGAGTGCCAGAGCAGCCTCCCCGACACCGAGCTGTCGGGGCACTACGACTACATCATCGTCGGCGGCGGGACCGCCGGCTGCGTCCTCGGCTCGCGCCTCACCGAGTTCCTCCCGCACCACCGCGTGCTCATCATCGAGGCCGGCCCCTCCGACTTTACAAACGACCAGGTGCTCAACCTGCGCACGTGGCTGTCGCTCCTCGGCGGCGACCTCGACTACGACTACGGCACCACCGAGCAGCCGATGGGCAACTCGCACATCCGCCACTCGCGCGCCAAGGTGCTCGGCGGGTGCAGCTCCCACAACACGCTCATCTCGTTCCGCCCGTTCCGGCGCGACATGGAGGGGTGGGTCGCGCAGGGCGCCGAGGGCTGGGACTTTGATAATGTCATGCGCCTGATCGACAAGCTCAAGAACACGATCCAGCGCGTCCACGCCCGCCACCAGAACCAGCTGTGCCTTGACTGGGTCGACGCGTGCTCCACCGCCCTGGGTATTCCCAAGGTGGTCGACTTTAACAAGACGATCCGCCGCGACGGCGAGATCAAGACGGGCGTCGGGTTCTTCTCCATCTCGTACAACCCCGACAACGGATACCGCTCGTCCGCGAGCGTCGCGTACATCCACCCCTTCCTGCGCGGTGACGAGGACCGCCCCAACCTCACGGTGCTCACCGAGGCGTGGGTATCCAAGGTCAACGTGGCGAACGACACGGCGACGGGCATCAACGTGACCTTCAAGGACGGGCGCAAGGCGACAATCTCGCCGCGCGCCGGCGGCGAGATCATCCTCTCCGCCGGGGCCGTCGACACGCCCCGCCTCATGCTCCTCTCGGGCCTGGGACCGGCCGGCCAGCTCCGCGACCTCGGCATCAACGTCGTCAAGGACATCCCCGGCGTCGGCGAGAACCTCGTCGACCACCCCGAGACCATCATCATGTGGGAGCTCGCCAAGCCCGTCCCCGAGAACATGACGACGATGGACTCGGACGCGGGCGTGTTCATCCGCCGCGAGCCCACCGGCCCCGGCGACACGGCCACCGACGTCATGATGCACTGCTACCAGATTCCGTTTGTGAGTGGCGCGAGTGCAGCGAGCGCCCCCGCTTCTCATGCTTCTCGGCTCACACCAGACCCTCAACACCGAGCGCCTGGGATACCCCAAGATCGCCGAGCGCTACGCCTTCTGCATGACGCCAAACATCCCGCGCCCGCGCTCCAAGGGCCGCCTGTTCCTCACCTCGCCCGACCCGGCCGTCAAGCCCGCCCTCGACTTCCGCTACTTCACCGACCCCGAGGGGTACGACGCGGCGACGTTCGTGGCGGGCATCAAGGCGGCGCGGAGGGTCGCGCAGCAGTCCCCGTTCAAGGAGTGGCTCAAGGCGGAGATTGCGCCGGGCCCCAAGATCCAGAGCGACGAGGACATCTCCGAGTACGCGCGCCGCGCCGCGCACACCGTGTACCACCCCGCGGGGACGACCAAGATGGGCGACCTCAAGGACCCCAAGGCCGTGGTTGATGCCAAGCTGCGCGTGCGCGGGGTCAAGGGCCTGCGCGTCGCCGACGCGGGCGTGTTCCCCGACATGGTGAGCATCAACCCCATGCTCACCGTGCTGGCGATTGGGGAGGGGGCGGCCGAGATCATCGCCAAGGAGCGCGGGTGGAAGGGCGACGCCGCGGCGCGCCTGTAACCTGAAAGTACCATGTAGCATACGGCGCGGATGCAGCGATAGTGATTGGTTCAGAGTCGGACAATGGCTGTCCCGAAGTGGTTAGCTTGCGGGCAGGCTGCTCGGTGCCGGGACTCTGCGCAGCTGCCGAGCCCGGCGAGGCAAGGCGTGCTCGGTCTGCTGTCCCACGGCCTGAGGTTGAGCCACAGAGTCGTCGTTGGATAAGATTTCGTCGTCGATTGTGTGCGGGCAGCTCTTCCCTCTGTGTACGGATATACCGATATCCCGGACTTGCGACGAGCTGTGGACCGTCCTCGCTGCCCACACGCACGCACCGGCTCTGAGCCTCCAGGCCAGCTCCTCCAGAACAGACTGCACGTCGGGTCGAGGGCCGAGACTCGCCATACCGACAAGGGCGGAGACCGCCCCTCGTCTCGCTCGTCAATCGCCGCGGGACCAGCGGGGCCTGTGCGGCGTGCCTGCTACCCCGCAGCGCACTCCAGACATTGGAATCAGACTGACACTGCCAGCAGTACAGCGGCCCATTCCTCGGGGTCCGGAAGCTATTGCGCACGGCATGGTGGCGGCCTGGTGGTTCCAGGCTGTTCGAGTGCAAGTGGGGGAGTGGGGGATCGACAGGCCGAGTTGATCGGCTCCCTTTCGCCAGCGCCAACCTCCAGTGCAAACAGTGTGCAACGTGCAACGTGCAGCGGCTGGAAGCTGGCCGCGTATGCTGGCACGGAATGGCGCTAGTCCGCATGTGAATGTGTCCCGATTGGGGGTGACGAGGCCTGCTGGCTGATGCGATCGCAGCCCCGCCAGAAACTCGTCACCTGGATTGGAAACATTGGATCAGCCGAGGCAGAGCAACAATGCGACGGCATCTCCGCATCTAGATCTCTGACCTAGTCTGCTCTACTTGGCTGCATTCGGCGGGCGCGCTGGCGTATGGACGAGGGGGTGGAGCGGGAGGGGGATGGAGATGGAGGTGGGTGGGAGAGTGTGGATGCGGAGGCAACCGGCCGTCCCTTGCCCTGGCCAGGCCCATGCACACCGCTTGCATCCTCGCTCTCTCTCATCTCCTCTCCATTCTCTCTACCCTCCTCCACGCCAACCATGGCATCATGGCCATGCGCAGCATTCACCGCTTCTCGGCAAACGAGTACACCCCGTGCGTACACACACAGTGCATGCTGACAAAAGGTTGATACGAGACCAGATGGTGCGTCTCACTCGTCCCAAGTGGCCACCGGTGTGGCCACTCGCCTCTCTCTCCCAGCCTCGCCCCGACGCTGACGCCAGCCCGCAACGCGGCAGATGGTCACCGCCTCGCCCACCTGCTCCCCCACGGACTCGGAAGTGACGATCCGCGCCTCCGACCCGCGGTGGTACAACTCCGTCCCCTCGCCCCCGACACCAAGGGTACGCATCATCCCCCCGACGCCGCTGGAGGGCTCGCTCCGCCTCCCCGACGAGCCAGAGTACGCGGAGGAGAGAGTGGAAGAGGAGAGGGGGTGGTGGGGCACGGTCGCGGGGTGGGCGGGGATCGCGTGCTTCCTCCCCGTCAAGCTGTGTGTGTATGCCAGCCGCGCGAGCCGGAGTGGGGACATGGCGAGCCGCGTAGCGTAGCGCGGAAGGCTGCTTGGGCATCTGTTGTGGGGAGGTGTGGGGAGTTGGGGAAGCGTGACGCAGGTGAGGTGGGGGTTGTAATCACGCAGACACGATTTCTAGACTGTACATATGTTTCCGGATGACCTACGGGCAGTGCTATCGACGTGGCTGAGACCGAGACCGAGACCGAGACCGAGACCGAGACCGAGACCGACGTTGAGACTGTGTGACCGGCAGCGATGGGCCCAAGTTTATTGGGTCAGAGGGAGGCCGACGGCGAGTGATCGACGTGACGTAAATCCACTCTGTGCAGATCCCTCCCACCTCGCTTCCCACCCTCCCGCCCTCTCTCCTGCATTCTCCATCTCCTCGTCCACTCGTCCAAGCACTACTACTACTTAACTCGTCGCAATGTAGCATCCTCTTCACACCCCCAATGACATCCATCATCCTCACCGGCGCGACCGGCACTGGTGAGTCCAACCGGTCGCCAGGCACCGGGGCTACTGCAGACTTGCGACGCCCGTGGCGTGCTTCATGCTCACACTAGCCGGCTCGGCGATCCTCACCCAAGCGCTCGCCTCGCCCCTCATCTCACACGTGACGGTGCTTGCCCGCCGCGCGCCGTCCGTCACCAGCGACAAGCTCACAACAATCATCGTGCCGTCGGACGAGTATCCGCGGGGGTTTGAAGAGCTCCCCCCCACGCTGGTGGAGCGGCTGCGGGGGCACGACGCGGTCATCTGGGCCCTGGGGATCAGCCAGACGCAGGTGAACAAGGACGAGTTTAGGAAGTGAGTCTGGCCCGGGGGGGAGGGTGGCACGAGATGTTGGAAGACTGACCCCAGGATCACGTACGACTACACGATGGCCGGCGCGAACGCGTTCAAGACCCTCGGCACGTTCGTCAAGCCCCTCCGCTTCGTCTTCATGAGCGGGATGAGCGTGACGCAGGCCCAGCCGGGGATGTTCACCCCCCTCTTCGCGCGGGTCAAGGGCGCGGCCGAGCGCGACCTGCGCGCGATGGAGACCGAGGCCTTCATGACCGTCTTCGTCCGCCCCGGCGCCATCCTCCCGACCCCCGAGGTAAGCTATACAGAGCTCCTTCCTCTGTTGCTAGCTCGCCCGCACTCACTCACCACAGCACGCGCCCCACATGCCCCTCCTGAACCGCCTCGGCGGCACCGCCGCCAGCTATCTCTACCCGGCGGGCGTGATCCGCAGCACCGTGCTCGCGGACGCGTGCCTCCTCCTCGCCACCGGGCGGGGGTGGGGCGCGCGCACCGAGGAGCACACGATCGACAACGCGGGGCTCAAGGCGCTCGCGGCCGACTTCGAGGCCTTGGCGTAGCTGGCGCCTGTAAAGTTTGCTCTGATACCCACATGTAGCTCTGCGTGTCCGTGTTGTGTCACTGTGGGCTGAGCTCGACTTTTTTTTCGAGAGAAAGCGTCGATGGCCCCGTTTCGCGGCCCGCGCGTGGGAAGCATCTCAGCAGGGCGAGCGCTCACCCCGTCGCGCCTTGTCCGCGGCTCGCGCCAGCTGGTGCGTGCATGCTCAGACGGGAGATGTTGTGTGGTGGTGGGTGGCCAACCTCCACCAGGTGGCGACACGTGATGCCAAGTGAAGAGGATCCATCTCGCGCCCATCCAGTCTCCCCCTCTCACTCTCCCTCGCTCTCCCGATCTCCCACTCCCCCCTCCAACTCTCCATCTCACTGCAACGAGGCACACCCCGGCCGCGATGAAACGCCCCCCGCCGGCCCCGCTCGCCTCAGGCCCCGCTCGGGCCGCACGGCCCGTGTGCCGCCTCATACCTGACATACCTGACCCATAAGCCTGGACGGACAATGGCGCCTGCCCCATCGCATCTCCCTCCCTGCAATCGCTGCAATGCTAGTGCTCACCAAGCTCTGGGCAGCCCAGGCGCGCGGGCCCGCATCCACTGCTCGCTGGCGTCGACGCTGGGTCCGTGCCACCCCCGCCCCATCGCGCTTTAAGAAGTTTGCGCACACCACACGCACTCCATACCACTTTCATTCACCATGAGCGGCTGCGAAGCGTGCTGCGGGGATACGCGCCCCCCGACCCCGGCCCCCACGAAGAAGGCGCCCGCCGTCTCCCTCCCGACCCCCTACCCCAAGTTCCCCGATGACGGGTGCAGCGCGTGCTGCGCCGACAAGCCGGCCCCGGCTCCGGCCAAGCCGGCCCCCACTCCCGCCACGACCAAGTTCCAGGACGTCAAGGCCGCTACCCAGGCCAAGACGACGCCGGCTGCCCCCGTGGTTAAGCCGCCTACGATCCAGGTGAGTGTCGTGGTTTCGGGCGTGGGGCTCTCGGTTGAGACGGAGAACAAGGTGGAGAAGGCCGACAAGGACGCCAAGGCGGCCGTGAACGGCGCTGTCAAGGAGGTCAAGGAGGTCAAGGAGGCCGCCAAGGCGGTCGAGAAGAAGGAGACCGAGAAGGCGCCCGAGGTCAAGGAGGCCGCCAAGGCCGAGGTCAAGAAGGTTGTCAAGGAGGATGTCAAGGAGACTGCCAAGGAGAAGGAGGACAAGCCCGTCAAGGCCGCCGTCAAGGAGGTCAAGGAGGAGCCCAAGAAGGAGGTCAAGGAGCAGCTCAAGGAGCAACCGCAGGAGCAGCCGCAGGAGCCCAAGGTCAAGCAGGAGACCAAGCCCGCGGCGGAGGAGCCCAAGCCCGCCGCCGCGCCGGCCAAGGAGGCGCCCAAGCCCGTGCCGCCCAAAAGCGTAAAGTTCGCGTCCGGCGCCGCGCTCGAGCAGGTCCAGGAGATCCCGGCCCGTGCGCCGCTCGAGCCCAAGCTGCTCCCCGCGCCCGCCCCGCTCGGCCCCGTCGCCGAGGTGCCCGAGAAGAAGGCCATGCCGAGCATGATGCCCACCGGCGTCTTCTTCAAGTTCGGCGCCGCCAAGCCCAAGCAGCCGAACGCGGCGCACTTTGCGTGGGGCAAGCCCGTGTCCGCGGTGACCGTGCTGCCCGCCAAGTCGGCGCCGCTCGCTGCGCCTGCGACGCTCGCCGCGCTCGAGGCGGCCGTGGAGGCGCCCGCGTCGCCCAAGGCCAAGGTTGAGCCCAAGGTCGAGGTCAAGGCCCCCGCTGCGACTCCCGCCCCCGAGGCCAAGGTCGAGGCGCCCAAGGCCATCCCGGCCCCCACGGAGATCACCAAGGTTCCCGGGCCCACACCGGCCGCTCCCGCACCCGCGAAGGCCGAGCCCGTTAAGGAGGCGCCCAAGCCCGTCGCCGTCGCCGAGGCCGTGAAGGAGGTCAAGCCCACCCCGGCCCAAGCGCCCGAGGCGGAGCCCGTCAAGGCCGAGGCTAGGCCCGCCCCCACTCCCGCCAAGGTCGAGAAGCCCGCCGCGTCGCCTGTGAAGGTCGAGCCTGCTGCCAAGGTCGACGCCAAGCCCGCCACCCCGGCCGCCTCCAAGACCGACTTCAAGCCCGTCGAGGCCGTGCCCCCCGCCGCGGCGCCGCCGGCGTTCTACCAGGCTGTCGGCGCTTTCGTGGCTGCCGGCAAGGCCAAGGCCGCCAAGGAGGAGAAGCCTGCCGCGAAGGCGGACGTCGAGCCCAAGGTGGAGGTCAAGGCCCCCGTCGCCAAGGTCGAGAAGCCCGAGGTCAAGGCCGAGATTAAGGCTGCGCCTAAGGTTGAGGTCAAGGTGCCCGTGGTTCCCATCCCGAAGGGCGAGGAGGCTGAGCCCAAGGTTGAGGCCAAGACGGCGCCTGCCCCCGCGCCCGCCAACCCCGCCGCCGCCGCCACACCCGCCAAGGAGGAGAAGGTCGAGCCAAAGCCCGCTGCCCCCGTCGAGACCAAGGCGGAGACCAAGCCTGCGCCTGTCACCCCCGCCCCGGCCAAGGTCGAGAAGCCTGCCCCGCCGGTCAAGGTCGAGGCGAAGTCTGCCCCGAAGGTCGAGGAGCCTGCGGTCAAGGTTGATAAGGCCGTCCCAGCCAAGATCGAGGTCAGGGCCCCGCCCGCCGAGGTGGAGGTTAAGGCTGCGCCTGCGCCAAAGGTCGAGGCGCCGGTGCCCGCCAAGGTGGAGGTCAAGGCGACGCCAGCTGGCAAGGAGGTCAAGGTTCCCGCGCCCGCTCCCAAGGCCGAGGTCAAGGCGGCCCCCGCCCCGGCTGCTCCCCGGGACGATGAGGTCAAGGTCACTCTCACCCCTGCGCCCAAGGTCACTCCGGCGCCGACCAAGGCCGAGGCAAAGGTCCCGGCCCCAGCGCCCAAGGTCGAGATGAAGCCCGCTCCCGCCAAGGCTGAGGTGAAACCCGAGGTGAAGCCCGAGGTCAAGGCTACTCCGGCGCCGGCGCCGAAGGTCGAGTCCAAGTCTGAGGTGAAGAAGGCCGAGGTGACGAAGGCCAAGGCTGAGAAGCTTTCCCCCGTCGCTCCCAAGGCCGAGGCCAAGCCCACGTCCGCTCCTGCAAAGGTCGAGCCCGCCCCGAAGGTGGAGGCTAAGCCGGCGCCCGCTCCCGCTGCACCCGCCGATGCGGAGGCCAAACTTCCCGCCGCCCCCGCCAAGGTCCAGAAGCCTGCGCCTGCCTCCGCCGTCGCTGCCCCGGCTCCTGCTGCCAAGGTCGCGCCCGCCGAGAAGCCCGCCAAGGCCGAGTACAGCGACTTCAACTTCTGGAAGGCCCCCATCGCCGACATCCCCACCCCCGCGCCCAAGGCTCTTGCTCCCGCCAAGGTCGAGGCCCCCGCTCTGGTCAAGGTCGAGGCCAAGGTCGAGGTGAAGGCTCCCGTTGCGCCCAAGCCCGAGGCCCAGCCCGCTGCCCCTGCGCCCGCCAAGGTCGAGGCGATGCCTGAGGTCAAGCCCATCCCGGCGCCCAAGGCCGAGGTGAAGCCTGCTCTCGCGACAAAGGATGCCCCCAAGCCTGCCGAGAAGCCTGCGGTTCCCGCCGCCAAGGCGGAGCCCAAGGTCGAGGCGAATGTTGCTGCTCCTGCGAAGGTCGAGGTCAAGCCCGCCGCTCCGGCCAAGGTCGAGGCCTGGCCCGCCCCCAAGGAGGTGAAGCCCGCCGCTCCCAAGGTCGAGGTGCCTGCGCTCAAGGCTGAGGTGAAGGCTCCCGCTGTCGCTGCTCCCGCTCCCAAGGCCGCCCCCGCCAAGTTCGAGGCCAAGGCTGCCCCTGCCTCCACGCCCCCTCCCAAGGCTGTCCCCGCCGCTGCCCCCGCGCCGAATGTCCCCGTCGCCGCTCCCAAGGCGGAGGTTAAGCCCGTCGAGGTCAGGGTCGCTCCTCCTGCCACGCCCAAGGCCGCTACTCCCCCTACCCCCATGGCCGCCGCTCCCGCTCCTGCTCCTCCGAAGGTCGCTGCTCCTGCCGCCGTGCCCAAGGCCGCCTCTGCTCCCGTTGCCGCTGCCAAGGGAGCTCCTGCCCCCGTTGCCGCTGCCAAGGGAGCTCCTGCCCCCGTTGCCGCTGGCAAGACCGCTCCTGCTCCGGCGGCCTCGTCCGTGGCTGCCCCCGCTCCGGCACCCAAGGTCGAGGCCGCTAAGCCCTATCCTGCTCCTGCCCCCAAGGCTGAGGCAGCGAAGCCGGCCCCTGCTCCTTCCGTCGTTCCTGCTCCCAAGGCCGAGCCTCCCAAGGTCACCCCTCCTCCCGCCGCGAAAGCCGAGCCCGCTCCGGCTCCCAAGGCCGCCGCTCCTGCTCCTCCCGCGAAGGCCGCCCCTGCCCCTACTCCCCAGGCCGCCCCTACTCCCCAGGCCGCCCCTACTCCCCAGGCCGCCCCCGCTCCCAAGGTCGCCGAGAAGGCTGCCGAGAAGCCCGCCCCTGCTCCCAAGGCGGCTACTCCACCTCCTGCCGCCAAGCCTGTGGTCGCCCCTGCCGCCACTCCTTCCAAGCCCGTTATCGCTGCGCCTGCGCCTGTCCCCGTTGCGTCGAAGCCTGTCGCTGCTGCTCCTGCGGTTACCAAGGCCCCCGCTGCTGCTCCTCCTACCCTCAAGCCCCCCGCCGCTCCTGCCGCTGCTCCCGCTCCCGTGGTTGCCCCGGCCCCTCCTGTGGCCGCTCCTGTCCCTGCCCCTGCCACCAAGCACGCCGAGGTCAAGCTCGCTGCCGCAGCTGCCAAGCCGGTGGAGGCGACACCTGCCCCTGCTCCTAAGGCCGAGGTCAAGCCTGCCACCCCTGCCCCCAAGGTGGAGGCGAAGCCTGCTGCTACCCCGAAGCCCGTCGAGAAGCCTGCTGCCGCTGTCCCCGTTGTCGTCGCCAAGGTTGTCGAGCCTCCCAAGCCCGTCGAGAAGCCTGCACCCGCTGCCAACCCTGTCGCCGCTCCGCCTGCGCCCGTCGCTGCAGTCAAGCCCGCGTCTGCACCCGTCGCTGCCGCTCCCGCGCCCGTCGAGAAGCCCACCCCGAAGCCCGAGCCCAAGGTCGAGACCAAGCCCGCCGCTCCCACTATCACGCCCGCACCCGCCGCTAAGCCCGAGGCCAAGCCCGCGCCGAAGACTGAGACCAAGGCTCCCGAGCCGTTGAAGGTCGAGAAGGCGGAGGTGAAGCCTGTGTCCGCGCCTGTGGTCAAGGCGGAGGTCAAGGCCGCTCCGGCGGCTCAGGCTGAGGTCAAGGCTGAGGTGAAGGCTGAGGTGAAGCCAAAGGTTGAGGCTCCGGCCAAGGCTGGGGTTGAGGCCGCGCCGAAGGACGTCGAGCCCAAGGTTAAGCCCGCGCTTGCACCCGTGGCCAAGGTCGAGGTCAAGGCTGCTCCG
Organism: Cutaneotrichosporon sp. PK4640; assembly: GCA_023630115.1. NCBI lineage: Eukaryota > Fungi > Basidiomycota > Tremellomycetes > Trichosporonales > Trichosporonaceae > Cutaneotrichosporon > Cutaneotrichosporon sp. PK4640. The sequence goes on from JAMALN010000229.1 coordinate 40,605, forward strand.
GCGCCTGCACTGAAGACTGAGGTCAAGGCTGAGCCGAAGGCTGCCCCTGTACCTGCGCCGGTGATGGCCGAGGTCAAGGCTGAGGTCAAGGCGGTGGCGGTGCCCGCGGTGAAGGTGGAGGCGAAGGTGGAGGCGAAGGCGGCAGCAAAGGCCGAGGTGACGCCCGCGCCAGCCAAGGTGGAGGCGAAGCCTGCCCCGGCGCCCGCGCCGAAGGCCGAGGTCAAGCTGGCTCCCGCTCCCGCTCCGGCACCTGCGAGCAAGTCGGAGGCGCAGCGTGCCCCTGCACCCGCACCAGTGACGGTCAAGTTCGAGCCCGCGGCCAAGACGGAGGCGTACAAGGCGTCGCCCCCGGCCACGCCCCGCCCGATCACCAAGTCTCTCGCCCCCGCGCCCAAGGCGGGCGAGACAAAGGCGATCGAGACGCCCAAGGCGAACGAGATCAAGTCAGAGGCACCGATCGCGGTCCCGGCGCTCTCACTCGCCACCCCCACGGTCGCTGCGCCACAGGTCACGCCCGCGGCACGCTGGATCGACCTCCTGCATGCGGAGGAGGAGGCTGAGCGCAAGGCGAGCGCGCCCACCCCTACTCCCGCTGCGCCACGCGCGCAGTCCCCCGCCGCGCGCTGGCTCGACAACCTCAAAGACAAGGGCGAGGACAAGGCCGCGCAGGCCCTCCCCGCCTCTCGCCCTGCTCCGCTCCCCAAGCGCGAGGACGAGTTTGCAAAGGCGCTCCCAGCCACCCGGCCCCCTCCCCCACCCAAGCCCACTCCTGCCCCTGTTCTCCCTCCCCTCGCCCCAGTTGAGAAGCCCGTGTCCGTTGAGAAGAAGATTGAGAAGCCCGAGAGCGCGCCCAAGCCCGTGCCCGTGCCAGAGAAGACGTCCCCCTCCCCTGTTCCCCAAGCCCCCACCCCAGTTCCTGTCCGAGCCCCCGTTCCCGTCCCTCCAGTCCCCGCACCCGAGACCAAGGCTGACATCAAGGTCCCCGCAAAGGCCGACAAGCCCAAGCCTGCGCCCCTTGCGCCCGCCCGCGCCGCAAAGTTCGAGTTTGCGCCCGACACGCCCCTCCTCTCCTCGACAGATGTTCTCGTTCCTCCCTCACTCCCAACCTCCCCTCTCTCGACCCCGCCGCCGCGCGCTCCCGCCGAACGCGCCCCCTGGCCCTCCCACGCCGCCACCCGCATGCACCTGCCCTCCCACGCCGTCCGCGAGGTCCGTCCCGGCTCGCCCCGCGACCCGCTCCCCCAGTTCTCCGCCCCCGCCCCGGCCGTCCGGCGCACGTCGCTGGCGGCCGGGTCCGCGCCCGCCCTCACGCCGGGCTCGGTCCACGCCGTCCTCCCCGACGCGGCGGTGCACCTCGTCTCCTCCGCCACCGCCAGCGCGCTCAGCGCGCCGGTCGAGCGCGGCCGCGACGCCGTCCACGTCGAGGCCGTGACGCCGAGCACGCGCCTCGGCTCGCCCTTTGGCACGCCCATGCCCAAGATCTCGCCCGTCGCACCCACCCCGCCCCTCTCGGCCGACGACTCGGACGACCTCCTCGACGACGAGATCGAGCTCCTCGCCCCGCCCCTCGTCATCAGCCTCGAGCCCTCGTCCCCGACTGACGTACAGAACCTCGGCGGGTCCTCGGGCCTCGGCGAGAGCGGCGACTCGGTGCTCGACATTCTCGCGACGACGCGCCGCCCCGCGCCCATCTCGGCGCTCTTCGAGGCGTACGAGGACGACACGGCTGGCCTGGGCGCGTGCGAGGCCGAGCTGCGCGCCCTCCAGGCCGCCCTCGCCGAGGCCGAGGCCGACGCGTCCGCCAAGCGCACCCGCGTGCTCGCGTACCAGGTCGCACTGGACGAGGAGCTCGCCGCCCTCGAGGCCGAGCGCGCCGGCCTCCTCCGCATCCGCGAGGCGATCTTCGCCGACAACGTCAAGGACACCCGCGTCCTCGGGACCAACCCCCGCGCCGCAGTTGCCGCGGCCCGTGACGGTTGGTGCCGCCTGTGGGTCGACGCGTAGTCTTACCCACAGCCACTCCCAAGCAAATGAAAGAGCGACCAGCTTCCTAGCCCATTCTAGACGATGTACATGCGTGTTACGAGCTGGTGTACAATTTTGGTGGCTCCAGCGGAAAGACTGCTCAGCCTGCTCGCTACAGCTTGGCCCGCGGGCTGGTCTCAGCGCGCCCAAACTCCCACTCACGCCTCCATCTCCCTGACGAGCGTCGCGACGAGCTCCGCGCCCCCCATCTCGCGCGCCAGCGGCGCCCCCTGCCCGGCCCAGAACGCGCCCCAGCCCTGGTCGCCCGCCTTACTCGCCGCGGCGTGCAGCTGCTTCCCCACGTCGTAGGCATTAGGGTACACGGCGACCTCGGCCCCGTCCCGCGCGACCTCGTCCACCAGCCTGGTCCAGTTGGACTGGACGGAGCGCGCCGGGCGCCCCGAGATGGCGGCGACGAGGCGCGTCTGCCGCCCCGGCGCGCCCAGTATCGCGGCGCGGTGCGCGGCCGGCGCGGCGCTCTCGGCGGCCACGACGAACGCGGTCCCCATCTGCGCGGCGGCCGCGCCGAGGCGCAGCGCGGCGGCCACCCCCGCGCCGTCCATGATGCCCCCCGCCGCGACGACGGGGATGCCGAGCGACGTGGCGAGCAGGCGCACCAGCGAGGCCGTGGGGAGCTGCGCGTCGGGCGCGGCGGGGTCGAACACGCCGCGGTGCCCGCCGGCCTCGATGCCCTGCGCGACGACGGCGTCGACGCCCGCGGCCTCGCAGCGCCGCGCCTCCTCGAGGCTCGTGGCGCTCGCGAGGAGGAGCGCGCCGTACCCCTTCAGCGCGCGCACCGCGGCGGGCGGCGGCAGGCCGAAGTGGAAGCTCACGACGGGCGGGCGCTCCTCGAGCAGCATGGCGAGCATCGCGGGGTCGCTCTGGAACGTCCCGTACCCCGCCGTGAGGGATGTCGGGGCGGGGGCGCCGTAGTGCGCAAAGTGCGGCGCGAGGTAGGCGCACCAGCGCGCGTCGCGGTCGGGAGAGGGCGCAGGCGGGTCGTGCACGAAGAGGTTGACGTTGAACGGCTTGGAGGTGGCCGCGCGCACGGCGCGGATGGCGGCGCGGCCGGCCTCGGCGTCCACCGTGCCGATGGCGATGGAGCCGAGCGCGCCGGCGTTGGAGACGGCCGCGGCGAGGGCGGGCGTCGAGGTGCCCGCCATCGGGGCCTGGATGATGGGGTGGGCGATGCCGAGGCGCTGGAGGAGGGACATGGTGTGCGTGGAGAGGAGGGATGGAGAGGATGTGGATGAGAAGGGCTTTATGACGTTGCGGAAGCGGAAGATGCCGATGTCACTTGGCAGTCTACTGCTGCCAGGATTCGAGTCGAGCTATCCCCGACGCGCCGTACGCGACACTGTGCTCCTGGCCTGGCTCTCCTGCTCTGCTGCGGCGCAGGACTGGACCAGCGCGCTTGCTCGCTTGCTCACCACCACTGACGATCGCCACACCGGCAGCCGGAACTTCCGTGCTGATCAGGTCTGGGCGCAGATTCCGGCCCATGTTGTTCCCGCCCGGACATGGGCGGAGGTTCCATTGTGCACGTTCATCAGAAACTAGACGGTTCTCTTCAGCCCGGTTGGACTCGTGCTCTCGCCTCTGATCTCTATACACGCTCAGGTCTGAGAGAGCATGTCCCAGTCATGCAGAAGCCGTCCATCTCACTATGCTACAGATTTTATCCCTGTATCCAGCCCCCCTCACCTGCTGTACACGCCGCCCGCCTTGGCGTCCTGCTCGCCGCGCACGCTCGCCTCCCACCGCCGCTCGCTGGGACGGTCGACGAGCGCGCGCAGCGCCGCGACCTCCTCAAACGAGCTCTTGCAGCACCCGCCTATGACTACGCCCTTCCACACGCCGATGGCCTCGGCCTCGTGTGCGAGCGCGAGCAGGCGGTCCGCCCACGCCTCGGGGGTCAGCGTGCGCGTCGTCCACTCCTTCTTGACGACGTCGTAGCACGCCCCGCCGTCGGGGTAGAGGATGAGCCAGGGGGAGTGGGTCTGCGCGTAGTGCGTGACGGCGCCGGATAATCCTCCAAGGAGGGCGGGGAGGAGGGTCGGGTGCGTGCAGTTTACGCCGACGCCGTCGGGCTTGGGGGCGAGGCAGCGGGTCGCAACCGGCAGCGCGGCGAGCGGGGGGAGGTCGGCGAGGAGCGCGTCGGCGACCGCGCGCATCTCCACTGACTTGCCGGTCCCGCCGCGCTGCCCGATGTGGCCCTCGGGGTAGGCGGAGGAGATCCAGAAGGGCTTGCTCTGCCCCGGCTGGAGCTCGGCGTTGAGCGCGCCGACGGCGCGCCGGATCGCCCGGATCTCGCGGAGCACCGGGATCGTCTCGAAGGCGAGCCACGCGATGCGGGCCCACGTCGCCTCGTCGGACGCGTAGACGCGCAGCCGGTCGAGGTGGAACGCCGTCAGCGCCGCCTCGTACTCGCCCTCGTCTTCAACAGGCGCGTGGTTCGTCGGGCTGGCAGTGGGGTCGTACCCGGCCGGCCCGTAGGGCGGGGGGTACAGGCCGTCGTATTCCTGCCCGGGGGAGAGGGTCGCGCCGTACGGCCCCAGGGCGAGCGCGACCTTGTGCTTCTTGGACGCGGCCTCGGGCGCGGGAGCGGAGGCGGGGACGCCCTTCCCAGGCTTCTCGACCGTGGTTGGAGTGGGCGTGGGAGACTTGAAGACTGAGGAGAGGGCGGAGGAGATCGTCGATGAGAGAGAAGTCGAGGGCGCAGCGGGGCTGGTGGGGCTCGTTGGTTCTGGCGGGGGCACTTGGAGATCGGCGGCGAGCGATACGGCGCGGCGCATGAGTGCGCGCGCGGTGGGCTCGTCGTGCCCCTGCCCCATGAGGATGGGGAGGGTCATCTGGTAGCTGGCGTCAGGTAGGGGGGCGAGGAGGGTGCGTTGCTCACGTCGCAGTCTCCAAGATATCCGCGCCGGCTTCCGCATACCGGGCATGCACGCTGGCGAGGGCATCGGGGTTGCGCGCGACGAGCTCGCTGCCCCACATGGGGCCCGAGACGTCGTGCCCGTTGGCCTCGAGGGTCGTGCCCATGCCGCCGTCGAGGATGAGGACGGGCATAGTGGTTGACGTTGGTGGATGGACAAGTTGTAGGACGTGAGATACGTGCCGCGATTTGCCGTGTCGTCATTCTCTCGGATCATGGGCGTGACCCAACGTCACCCTCACTACCCAGCGCCCCAGAAATCACCCCCGATGCAATACATACATACACACACTACATGTACCGGTCTCGTGTCTCATGTGCTACGTGTGGGCGCGTGCCCTCGTCTCGTTGCCTCCGCCAGGCTCTATGCCGCCGCAGTTATCGTGACAGTGGGCGGGGCGGGCTGAGGCTGGGGTTCTGCTGCGGCCGTTGCGGCCGAGAGGCCGGCCCAGCGCCCGTTCTCGTCGAACATGACGGTGGCCGCGCTCGTACGGTCGCTGAGCTGCATCCCACGCCCGTCCGCGATGGGGCTCGTGTTCCACCCCATCATGCCGACGAGGCCCTCGACCGCGCGGCGCGGGTTGTTGATCAGGCCCGAGGCGAGGATACGGG